>WEDG01003471.1:0-28631 GCA_017591395.1 Schistocephalus solidus | reverse complement strand
AATGTTAAAAACATCGTTTACTGTTGACATAGCAGGACAAGTTATGTATTTGTACATTTTATCCGAACACATTGTCATAACTTTATTTCGCTACTAATGTTTGCTTAGATAGTGCCTTGCCGGTACTAACCAAATAAAAATTCTAAATTCTAAACTACTTCCTTACTCAATACGTTAAAATAGACACATGGTTCCGAAATGGACAGCAGTCAAGCTGTTTGGATATTATCATTGGTAGACACGACAACAACTGTATCGTTGGATTAAATTTTCACATGCCCCTTGGCCGAAGTGATCGTTGCGTTTGTACTTAGGAGCACGGTCATTTTCCCCTTCCCAAAATTCCAGCTATTAAGGAGAGAAATGTATGAAAGTGTATGATAACAAGTAAAAAGGACTGAATGCGATAGACTGGAGCCCCACACACGTATCTGGCCCAGACACTGCCTGGTTTTTCTTTAGGGACTTGATTCAGCAACTGGTAGAATGCTGCTGCCCACCTAAAGGAGATCGTGCGTCTCCCAACCCGAGTGGGTGACATTGGAAATAAAAAGGAATCTGTCGAGGAAAAGAAGATTGTGCAGAACATACGCCAGAAATCAACATCTGAACTTTTTACTGCTTTTAAAAAACAGCAAACTTGGTATCAGAATATTCTGGGGAAAGAAAGATCAACCTTTTGAGTTAGAGATAATCAAAGGCATACCTTTGCAACTCGGAATAATTTTGCTCACGTGAGCAAGTCCAAGCGAAATCAGGACAACATTCCTTGTCTAAAGACTATTAGGGAAACAAGTTTTCCGATAATTCGGATAAAATCAACCTCATCCAGTTTCTTTATGTCTTTGCAAAATTTTGATGTGGAAGCACACCAAACTATTACCAAACGTACATATGAAATAAGCACGGTATCATTCCCAACCTACGCCGTAAGATAATCTCTTGAACACCTGCAGCCCACCAAATTACCTGGCACGCCGACTAACTGGCTTTTCCGCTCTTTAAGATCTTAGAACGTTCGATGGAGTTAGGGGCTCTGCTTACCGACTGGAACCTTGCCAACACAACTCCCATCCATAAACGGGGAGAGAGGATCTCACTGAATAGCTTCAGCCTAGTCAGTCTCACAAACATTTGCTGCAAACTGATGGCCAAGATAATTAATGCGGAAATTATGAGTTATATTGGAGAGAACAACTTACTTAGTCCACATCAACATCGATTTTGAAGTATTTGATCCTGCCTCACTTACCTGCTCCCATCCATGAGAAGCTGGACCAAATCATTAGAAATGGCTTTGTTGGGCTATGCGGTTTACATCAAAAAAGCCTTTGATAGGGTTCCACACAGGCAACTGATATTGCAGCTGTGTCAAATAGGTGTGACTGGTATCCTACTCGAACGGCTGGCCGAGTGTCTCACAAGCAGGCACCAACGTGTTTTTATTGGTGACACCAAGTCGCACTGGGAAACTGTTCAAAGTAAGGTTCCGCAGGGAAGCCTCCTGGGTTCTATTCTATTTAGGCTCTATGTGAACGACTGCTCTAATTCTCTGACATGCGAGAAGGTCATTTTTGCTGATGAGCTGAAGTTATGGACCTAGATTGAAAAACCAGAGGATGCACAGAACTTATAAAATAACTTTGATCACTTGAAAATGTGGTGGGAGGAGTGGCTGCTGAACCTTAATTTAAACAACTGCCAAACTTATCCAACTACGGTCTAGTTTTAGAAGGTTGATGAGGTTTGAATATATGTAGTTCATCAGCGGCCCACAACTTGATCCAGTAAACGTGCTAAAGTACTTGGTTGTGTGGATAACGCCCACGCTCAAATCATCGGCTCATTGTGCCGTGGTAGCAAAGAAAGCTGTGTGTATCCTGGGCGCAATCAGGAAATCCTTCGTTATCTTTTAAGAACAGCTTTTCGGTCGCGTGTTTGGGAACAATGTTTCGTCCGGTATTGGAATACTTCTTTCAGGCGTGGCACTCCTGAACAAGGTAAGATAACACTCTGTTGGAGAATGTGCAAGGGATGGTGACGTAAATAGTCAGTAGATTAGAGTGCCTGCTCTTCGAGGTCTGACTAGAAAGAATTGAAATTTCATCTCTCTCTCTTTTATAGGCAATACAAAACTGATATGACCATGGTCTCCAACCTCATCGGAAGACCTGACTGTACTCTTCAAATGACCGATTTTTGAATTTGCAGCAGTTCTTTTAACAGTAACGTTTTGACAAATTGTAGACCAGAGTAACTTTGATTCCCACCTTTCTTTCTTCTCTCTAGTTTTCTTCTCCGCCACCAAAGCTTCCTTCTTTATAAATACTGATGAGCGTAACATGCAGCTCAGGAAAACGCTCAGTTTAGTTTCCCTCACTGCGAGGCCAGTTGTTAATAAGATGACTGAGCTTAGAACAGTAGCCTTTGAGCTTGATCCAGATGTGCTGGGCATCACTGAATCCTGGGCTCACTATAATTTCCGACTCAACGCGCACTATAGATACTTCAAATTTGTACCGACAATACTGTGCTGAAAAACGTGGCAGTGGTTGCCTTCTTTATATTATGTCATCCTTTGTAAATGTTCCCTTTCAGCTGAGTATTTCGTCCTTGTCTGTAAAGGTATGCTTTTTTAGGTCATCCTCCTGCCCAATATGAAAGCGGAAATGGGTTGTGTCTAAAATTCTCCGTGTTATTCTGGTAATAAAAATGAGCTTTTTAAACTGTTTGAAAAAGTTGCAAAGACTAAAGTTGATGTCGAAATAATCGTAGATGATCTTAATCTGCCAGACATCGACTGGCAGGCAAATTCCTCTCCGCCAAAACTTCAGAAATTGGTCGATACTATTAACTTTTCAAAAATGTCCCAACTGGTCAGATCAGTTACTAGAAATGGCAACATTTTAGTTTTTATTTTTACAAATGACGTCCACCCTCTATTTATGAATTTCCATCGTAATCTATTTACAAGTGATTCACTGTTGTTTTCCAGTACCCCTTCTTACGAAGCCTGAGGTTAAATTCAATAACCTGGAATTTGCTAACACAACCCATGAAATAATAAATAATTTTGTAAGCACTGTAGATTGGCATAAACATCTTTTCAATCAACGATCCAAACTTCTCCATCAGCCATTGCAGAGTCTTACAGAAAATGTCCAGGCTTTTATCCCGCTTAAGATTTTGAATTCAAATATAACCTCTTCAACTGTTCCAAATTTTCTCCAAATCAGACTTAAAAAATTATGAAAGCAACATAATGATCCGTCTAAAAGCTCTTTGTCATTTAACTTAAGGACAGCACAAATATTTGAATAAGCCTTGAAAATCAGGCTCGCGCGACACAGGCATAGGGAGTCTCGGGCACCAAGTGATGCCATATCATCTAAATCTGTTGCTCAGGCCTTCCATGTTTGGTCGTCGGCTAAGCATTTAAATGTCACTCCGCCTTTAAATAACTGTAACAAAAATTTATTTACAATGGATTTGGACAAAGCAGACTTTTTGAATTCATTTTTGTCAAACACTGTACCATCGAAACTAGCCGCACTCCCTCAATTCCTCTGCTTTCAAATTCAAATTCACATCTAATAACCATGCCTTTCATGCATTCAAGAATTCCAAAAGAAAAAGCTCACCTAAAATATTCACATTCAGTTGGAATTTAAAACATTCCAAACTCACTTATTAAACAGTTAAGAGATATTCCAACTTTACTAAGCAAATTATTCTCAGTATTTCTTGAAAACGGGTTTTTCCCTGAAAATTGGAAAATTTTTATAAAAATTCAAGTTTTTTAATCCAGTTCCCGCTCTGAAATTCCTAACTATAGCAGATTTTTGTCTAAATAAACAAATTCTCCGCTCCTCAGAACATGGCTTTATACCGGACCACTCTTTTGAAACCAGTCGCATGTCTTTTATAAATCTACTAACCTATCTTTGTAATGATCGTCTGTTTGTAGTACTTATCTATTTTGATCTAAGCAAGGCATTTCATAAAGTGCCTCATAGACGACTTCTGGCTAAACTGGAGGCTATAGGATTTGGTAGTCCCTTTACTGACTTTATTAGATCATACCTATCTGGTCGAAAACAAACATTTTTATTTGGGTCCTCATACTCAAGTGCTACCCCGATTGTGATAAGTGTCCTTCAAGGTACATTATTAGGTCCTCTGTTGTTCTTACTGTATATAAATGATATTTCATCGATAGTTAAACATTCTACATCTTTTATTTATGCTGATGACCTCAAATGCGTGTATTCTTTCTCTTACTCTACGACCGAACGGTGCCTAGAACAAATTCATTCAGACTTAGACGCTCTTACGGCCTGGAGCTCCACATCGCTAATGGAGTTCTCACCTACTAAGTGTCGCTTCATGAGTTTTGGGCCTGTTAGGCTGCTGCAACCTCTTATTTTTGAAGGTTGCCTCTATGATTGAATGTTCCTCCACCAAGGACTTGGGCTAAGCTACACCAATAAATTAGATCTTTTGCCTCATGCCGATAGAATTACGGCCAAAGCTGCTCAGATTTGCGGCTTTATTTCTTATAATTTCTACCTTTCTGAATTTAAATTAAGAATTTGTCGTATGTTTGTGTTTCCAATTCTTGAATTTTGCTGTCCTTTCTACGGTTTAATTAATTAATCTAGCAGTTTAAAAATTGAAAATGTCCAAAGATATTTCACAAAAACTTCTTTAATCCGACTTCTTCCTACTGAACTAGATGCCAGCTGACGAAGCTAAAATTTCATTGGGTCAGGAGACTCGAAGCAGGCTTTCGTCTCCCTTTTCGACTTAATAATTGTTCAAATCTCCTCAAGCTTTCTGTCATTACTCCCGTTAGTTTTCCTTATAACCTAAGAAATTTAGCACTAATTATACCTCCACCTGCATTCTCCAAATCTAGATGCTTTCTATTCTTCGCTTTAGAATTTAGAATTTATATTCAGTTAGCGTCAGGAAGACACTGTCGAAATAATAATGAGTACCGAAATAAAATGTATGAAAATGTGTGCATATAAAATGTAAAATATGTCATAATATAGGCAGACCTTGTCCTGGTAGTGCAATAATAAGAGATTATTTGAAATTTATTGTGAAATAGGGAATGGGCAGTGAAAACAAACTCCTACCGGGAAAATTGAGGCAGAGTTCGATAGGCGTCCCTTTTCGAAAATAGCGTAGGAGAAAATAACTGCTTAGGAAAAAAATTAAAAGGGTAGGGTAGGCTACTACTGCAGAATCATTTCAGAATAAGATAATGAAACGTCGATATGATTCGTTCTTGATCACTAAGGCACATGAAACAAAATCTCACGAAAAGGCATCAGCGAAGTTGAGGCCTTAGCATCTTAGTATCCAGAATTGAATTTCAATGATGGTTAGCATCCAACGAAACGGCAGCATTTTAGACTGTGAACCTCCTAATGTGTACGTGCGAATGACTTCATCGTTAGAATGACTGGTGGTATAAGGAGGCATCATAGTTCCTGGGGACCTGGGGGTAGAGAAAAATAGTTTAACGAAGGTCACTTAAATTCCTGATGGTCCATTCTCCGAGTCAAAGAGAAAGCTGATCGGAAAAGATGAGGAAAATAAAAGGTTAATAGAATCAGAGTAAAGATAAATGTGCAGTCTTCGCTTAAAAGCAGAAAAACTAGTTACCGACCATATTTGAATAGGCAAATTATTCCAAAGTGGTCGCCCTTCCTTTCTTGGCACAAATGGTCCGTTATAGTTGTTGGCCACTACCATCAGCCTCAACTTAGCATAGATGGCCACGATCTAAATTTGCCTGGCGTTGTAAAGGCTCTGGACCTTGCCTGTAAAATGGCAATAAATAAATAAATATTTCAACGGTCTCAATCTTGCAGAGCAATGCGCCCTGATTGTCTCCAATGCACGCAGGACTACCGTGTTTATCATCCAAAAGTTTAAAACTATTGATAGTAGACTCCGTCTGTATAAAATATACGTAACGCCTGGCCTAGAATACCATTATTTCCGATAAAGCTTTCTGCGCGCTAGAGAATAAAAGAAAATATAATCACTCCAGCACTTCTTTACGAAAAGAATTTTATCGTTGGAGCACCGTAATCTGTCGTATTAAGAACGCTGTGGGCTTTTAAACATTGATCCCTTATGGTTTGGCCAAGTACAGAAGGGACACATTTGACTGTTTTAGCTTTTGAATAGTTGTTCATTTATTCCCCTTACCACTGTGAGGCAGCTTGACCACCTTCGGCGCAGCGGTCATCACAATGCATTTTTATTTCTTCCATTTGCTCGCTTGGGTAAGTTTCATTGATTCTTTTCGTTAGACGCCATAGCCATGTGGAATAAACTACCACAGAATGAACAATTTCCGCGAAGGTTTTCTCTGTTTAAGAGAACTATTACTAGTTTTTTGCATTCAGAACATCTTCCAAGAATTCTAGGTTCAGACACGGTAGAATCCTTTTTCCGGTTCGAAGGAGTGCGTGGCATCTGAACCCAACCCAGGTCTTACCTTGAGGGAGATGGCAACGTCTCTGCAGCTTGCACCCGGTGACTTCTTTGGCAGACAGCGAACAACCGTCCATGGATGCACTCTTGCCTGGGTCATAATCCCGGTTCCTAAAAAAGACAAAGAGACTGTAAACAGTGCACTTGTGTTAAAACTTCCCTGATCTCACCTGTATCATCTCAAAGACAGCAGTTGTTTCTCCTGAATAACAGGAAGATAGGAAAAAACACTTATTATCATATATAATCAGGAGTTTTTCATTGCCAGCCTGATCCCCACTTAATATTTTGTCTGATAGTGCCCGCAAACTGGCATAAAATACAATTATTATTATTATTAATACATAGTAGCAAAGAATAAAGACAGGTTAGATGTCGAGGATTCAGGAAGAGGTATAATTAGTGCTGCATTTCTAAGGTGATAAGGAAGACTAATGGGAGAAAGGGCAAAAAGCTTGGGGATATTTGAGCTATTATTAGGTCAAAAAGCAGGTACAAAGTGGGTGACAAAATTTACGGATGGTCTTAAAACCCTGTCACATCCAGAAATACTTATCAAGCTTAACATGTTTCCTTCATCCTTTGGACAAATGAGATGTTACCTGCTATGGACATTCCGAATTATCCACAGACATGCCTGTTAACTGAAATCTGAAGATTTATTTGAGTTCACAAACAAAACTTAGATGCGTGGTAATCCAACTAAGGCAAAACGTGAATGCATGCACATAGATCAACGAAAAGTTTCTTTCAGTTAGTGAGTGGTTTGACCACAGAAGTCACCTCCAAAAGAAATAATGACGTTGGATACCGTGGATATGTTCAAATGGCAGTTGCACGGCTACCTTTTCTATAACCGATTACTCTCACTGCAGGAATATCTTCAGCCAAGCAGAAGCTTTACTTCACGATTTCAATTTATATGTATTGAAGTACTACACTTTGATGTCAAATGTTTAACATTATTTTATGTTGCATTTACTATTTCAATTGTACATAAAAATGGCCAACAAAATATGCAATATACGCCGAACCTGAAGCACAGGCCACCTTCATTTATCACCGGATGCTTAAAGAATGGAACGAACTACCTTCCTCTGTTGTTCTGGCTGAAAGCATTGTGTTAGTTTAACGAAGACTCAATGAATTTTTACTTGATGGCCATATATTTCCCCGAGATCGATGACCGGTATAAAATAACCATATTGCTACGTAATGTATGCATATTTTGCAAGCGTCTATCTGTTAATAGGGTTTTCAGAGGCTCTGTCTATCTCCATTAGAACTAATTCGTATGCGAATTATTCGTCTAAAAATCTCGCACTCTTCGGGGAATGACGGTTTTCCAAACTCAGTTATTAAGAGAGTGCCGAACTTTCCCCAAATGCTTTGCCATATATTCTCAGTTTATCTTTAAAACGGATTCTTTCCTGACTAATGGAATACATCTATTATTCTTCCTGTCTTCAAGTCGCGATCTCGTTCGGACTTAAATAATTATCGAGGCGTTCACAAATCCCGGGCTCTAGCAAAACTTCTTGAAAATGTTATGTTTAATCTACTTCTCGAATTTTGCCTAGAAAATAAGCTCTTAAGCGACTCGCAATACGATATTATGCCTAAGAGATCATGCGAAGTGTTTAATTTAGCTTTCCTAACCTCGTCACTTTCCTTCTTAATGAGCAGCAGTCAGTGGTTGTGATCTAATTTAAACCCGAACAAAGCCTTTGTGAAGGTAGCACACAGACGTCTTCTGGTGAAACTGGAAGCCCTCGGCACCCGGCCTCCTCTCCTTGACTTCATTGATTCCTACTTGTATAACCGCAAATAGAAGGACTTAGTAGATAAATAGCTATTCGACGCCTCAGTCGATCACGATTAGCGTTTTTCAAGGCACGGTTCTAGGCCCCCTTCTGAACATCCATGAAACTTCAAATATACTCACAAAATCACACAATTTCGTTTACACTGACAATTTCAAGTATATTTATTAATTTTCTAAAGATACTGCCATTAGGTACGTTGATAAAATCAACACTGATCTACTTATGCTTTCACGTTTCAGCTGTAGATGGCAGATGGAATTTTTTCCATCCAAGAGAATTTTCATGTGTTTTGGTCCCGCCAAGCTTTCTGGACCCCTAGTTTTTCAAAATAGTACACTTTTGGAACGATCAACCATAAGAGACAGAGGTCTAAGTTACACGAATAAGCTAGCATTATCGCCTCATGCAGATCTAATTTCTGGAAAGGCTGCAGTGATATGTGGTTTCATATCACATAATATATTATATTCCAGAAATAATGTTTAACCTATACCGCATGTTTGTTCTTCCTATCCTAGAATACTGCTGTCCCCTCTTTGGGCTGATGAACGCCTCTGACCGCAGGAAGATTGAAAAAGTTCAGAGGGTTTTTACTCGAAGACTATTTTCCTTTCCTGGATCCAGTATCTCTTATACGGATAGATGCCATTTAGCAAACATTAAATTTCCATGGGTAAGAAGACTCGAAGCCGTTTATACTTCTTGTTTCGCGTTAACTCATGTCCAAATCTCCCACGAATTAACGCTCTCACTCCAGTAGATCGACTGTATGCCACTCGTTATTCCTACATGATCATTTCACCACCGCTTAGCTCAACACTTAATTCTTCTCAGTTTTTTGACTTCAAATATGCTTTCATATGGAATAATCTTCAACTGGAAATTAGGTTGTCGTCTACCTTAGCTATTTTCAAAACCAAATAACGCAAACATTTCACTTCAGAAGATATAAAGTCCTTATTGTCTGTTTCAATCCTAACCTCGCATTTTTTGTATTTTGAAAAGGGTCCTCCTGGTATTTTTGGCAGTTCCCTTGATATAATATTGGTTTCTATAAATGTTTCCATCATCATCTGCAGAGTCAATCTTCGCATTCACTTTTGCGTCCCCTTTTTTTTAACTTGCATTGCCAACACTTGACAAGCTTTACACTTTCCTCCGATTTTACAACCCTGACGATGACGATGTTGATGATCGTGGCGGGTTCTGATGGTTTCGCCTCTTTGATTGGTGTACTATGCAGTCAGCAAGGTTGCATCTTGATGATGATCTCTTGACCTCTACTCTCCCTTCTACATTTCGATCATGTTGTCTACGATGAGTTCCTCCGCTTACCTCTTTTGTGGCCATAAACAGTAGCTCTGACTGCTATATTATCTCTCACCTGACAAGGAGCGTTCCAAACCCTCATACGTTGTCAGCAACATCACAATACTATCAAATTGCATCGTACGAATGCAATCAACTCTAGGTATTAATTTTTTAGAGAAGCAGTTTTTCCCCTAGTTATTTTTTAAATTGGCGGCTCGCTGAACTCCACCTCCGATTAAACCATAGGATTTTTTCCTGCTTCTTTTCTAGCTCAAAGATTGTTGACTTCTGTTTTAAATTTGGCAAATCGTTCTGAATCGGATATGCCTACCATACTAATCATTTTTGCCGTTTATATGGCTGCTCACATAGTGCAGCAATTATCCACTTTGTATTTAGTTAAATCGCGATAATAAGTTCGTAATTATGGGGCCTTTTGTGTCTTAAATATACAATTTTTATATTTATTTATATTTTTTATATACAGAGTTATACATTTTACGAAAATTATAAGGTGAGAAGCTCATTTGTCATTTTCAACTGCACGTGGATCTCGAGCTGATGTTAACAAATATCTGGGAGAGCCTAAACGCATCCCCAGCAAATCATGTTAAAGCGATCAGTTACAATGAAATTCTTGATTTCTGTCTATCTTACCAGCTTGTGAGCTCTACTCAGCCGGACGTTTACCTGAAAAATCGTGTTAAACTTGTCACTTAGTTTTTTTAAATATAATCACCCATTTTTAGTGAACATAAGTCTGTGGTAGTTATCTTCTTTGATAATTATAATAATAAATAATAATAATAAATTTTATATTTGAGTCCCAGAGGGTCCCACCATTTCAAACTTAGTACCGTGTTATAAATAAACACAAAGTGGGTAATTGCTGCTCTGTGTGAACAATCATATGAACAGCAAGTTAGCAGTACGGTAGGCACATCCAATTCACAACGATTCATCATTTTTAAAACAATAGTCAATAAGCTTTGGAATATATGATAAACTAGGAACAAAGCAGCGAAAAATCTCCTCCGGTTAAATCGGAGGCAGTTTTCAGTGAGTCCCCTATTTTGTTTCAATTCAATTCAATTCAATTTATTGAGGGAAATAGGCATGGGCCTTTGAGTACCCTATTTGTAACGTAAAATTAAGTGCGGTATACAGAGAAACCATGTGGGTTGCAAAGGTACAAAACGCGGTCATAAAATATGACAAATGGTGCACGACTCTCGAGGGTTAAGATAAATTCCTCAACGCTCAGGCTCGTTTTGGAACATAAAACTGTCAAGGTTCCTTTTAAAGCTTTCGAGCGATGGTGACATCACAACGTCTTCAGGGAGGGCATTCCATGGTTGAACCACTCTGACAGAAAAGGCGAACTTGCGCACATCCAGTCTCGCCTGCTGGACACGCAGTTTCAATGGGTGACCTCGGAGATTGGTCATGGTGGCAAATTCAAAAAAGTCCGAGAATTCCAGGAAACAATCCAATCCCTTCACAATTTATTTATTTATTTATTAATTGCCAGTTAACAGGCAAGGTCAAAAGGAATATATACAGTAGGGGGTCAAGCTGACAGTGAAAAAATCTCCTGATCGTTCTTTAAAGTATTTTCAGGAGAAAAAACTGCAGCTTGTTGAACAGATTAAAGTTTAGGAAAGGGAGGTGTTGACACAGGTGCACGGTGTAGTACTTCTCCTTTCGGTGTTGTGAATCTGGTCTTCTGTACTAGCAGCAAGTATGCCGGCGAGCGGCTGCTAGCTGTAGACTGAGGAATAACCCGATTACGGACTGCAGAGCCAGCAATATTGCCTTCAGCATGAAGTCCGGCATAGGGATTCAGAGTCCGTGGACGCCATCAGAACGGAAGAGAGCTTCCAGAGAATCAGTACCCAAAATTCGTGGAAGGTGTCCTGAATGTAGAAAAACTAGTGACAGCTCTCGTAAACAAAGGATAGTTTTGCTGAATTTTAATACTTCTGGGTAGTTTATTCCAGATTGCTATAGCGTTTACCGAAAAAAACTGACGGTATTTAACGGTGCGTGCCAAAGGAAGAAATAAGAATACATCTCTATGATTGGTGCGCCGACAGTGGTCGAGCTTTCTCAGGGATGTAAGGGGGTTGAAGGTAAAACCGTTTAAAAGCTTGAACAGTAAAAATAGTCCCTTCTGTAATCTACGAAGCCATAACGGGTCGAGACTTGTAAGCTCACAGCGTTGTTGGTAGGACAGGTTTCTGTGCTCTGAAGTAATAACTCTTTTAGTAAAGAAGTGCTGGACTGATTATATATTCCTCCGTTCACTCGCGTGCAGAAGGCTGAATAGAAACGAGCAGTATTCCAGACTAGGTCTGACATACATTTTATAAAGGCTGGTCCTAATATTGAGGGTTTTAAAATTTCTGAGAATAAACCCAGTGGTTTGGCGTGCTTTAGAGACAATCAGGGCGCAGTGCTCTGACAGATTAAGACTACTAGAATATGATATGCCCAGATCCGTTATAAACCCGGGCACATTTAAGTCATGACCGTCAATGCTTAGATGAGGCTGATGGTTGTCACAACTAACCATAACGGAGCATTTGTGCCAAGAGAGCGAAAGGCGCCATGTGCGACACCACTGAGCGAAGGCTTGAAGATCCTTTTTTAAGAGCTCAAGCACAATGTGGCGATCGACCGGTTTATAACGATAGGCAACTTTTAAATCATCAGCGTACATAAAGGGCCTACCATACTGAAAACAATCAGGAACATCATTCACAATGCGGAATGTCTGCAGGAGATCACCACGCATTTGCCTATAACTCAAAATGAACAGATTAAGATTCATTAGGTGGGTTGGATATGGCAAGGAGCTTTGACTTCTAACCATTTTGGTGGCTTTCCTCTGTACTCTTTCGAGGCCGTTCTGATCGTGAACTGTCCACGGTTTCCAGGCTTGAATAGCATATTCCAAATGCGGCCTAATGAATGTTCCAAAAGTCTTAGCGAAGAGATCTTCATCAAAATCCAAAAAGGCTCGTCTGATGGCGTGCAACACCGAAATTGCGCTCTTTGCCACTTTCAAGCAGTGAGACGAGGGTTTTAAGGTGGTGGTCGTCAGCACACCAAGGTCCTTTTGGGTTTCCACGTCTTTTAAGGCTTCACCGTTGAGAAAGTAACTTCTACTTTCGGCAGATCCAGATGGGTTGCCTAAGCGAAGTATTGTACACTTATCGACGTTGAACCACAAAAGCCAATGATTCGACCACTCCTCCAACCGAGTTAGGTTGATCTGCAGTTTATCTTCGTCAGCAGGGCTCTGGATTACATTCCAGATTTCAATGTCATCGGCAAACATTGCTACTTCAAAGTCAAGATTCCTGACACAATCGTTCACGTATATTTAAAACAGTATTGGCCCTGAGGAATCCCACTCTTGACCGCAGCAGAACTTGACCTCTCTTGGCCGATGCACACAACCTGGCGCTGACCCACGAGGAAGTTTTTGATCCACTTAAGGAGGTTACCTCTGATTCCAATTCGTTATAGCTTGTACAACAGTCTCTCGTGCGGCACAGTATCGAAGGCCTTTTGAAAGTCAATGAAGGCAATGTGAACCGCGTGTCTATCTTCAAGTGCTTGCATCCACCTCTGGAGGGAATACAGCAAATTCGTTGTGCATGATCTTCCTTTTCTGAACCCGCGTTGACAGCTTGATAACAAATTATGAGTCTCTAGGAATTTCACCATTTCGCTCTTGATGATCCATTCTATAATCTTGCCAAGAATGCATGTCAAGCTTATGGGCCTGTTGTTTGTCACGGACGCCCGGCTACCGGTTTTGTACAAGGGAGTTACATGTGCCAGCTTCAATCCGAACGGAAGTGTTCTGGAGTCAAAAGACTTTTGAAAGAGCACTGACAGAGTTGCGGAAATTTCATTGGCGAGTTCTTTCAGAAGCTCGGGTGGAAGCTCGTCTCGTCCTGGGGATTTCGACTCTTTTAGTTCTTTTAATTCCTTTTGGATCAGAAATTCTGAGAATAGAATGTGGCTAATGCTTTCAGTCGGCGGGTTATCCACTGAGGGACGAAGGAACCTTGCCTCGTTTGTGAACTGAGCGGTAGAACTGTGAAAAGTACTCGGCTTTTTCCCTGTTTTCAGAAATTTCGACGCCCACGGCAGTCTTAATCAGCGGTATTTGGTGTTGATTCCTTGTACATCAACGGAGGTAACTGTAGACTAACTTTGGATTCTGCGTTGCCTTTTGCAGCAAAGTCGTCTCAAATTCTCTTCACGTTTTAAGAATAAGGCTTTTCATTTTTTCGCTGTGTTTTAGACTAATTAAAAAAAGGCGACTTGATTAGACTGGCAATATTTTCTCCACAACTTAATTCAGTATAATTCAGTATATATAAGGGAGATAGGCAGAGCCTTTGAAAACCCTATTTACAGATAGACGCTAGCAAAACAAGCAAATGTTACATGGCGATAGTCGTTTTAGTATATCAATCATTGCTGTCGACTAAATATATGTTCATCAAGTAAAAATGCATCAAGGTTCCTTTTAAACATTTCAACGCTTTCAGCCTGAACAACTGAGGCTGGCAGCTTGTTCCATTCGTCAATCACCCTTTGGGAAAAGAAGTTGGCCCGTACTTCAAGTTTGGCGTGATTTCTTTTCAGTTTGTATTGGTGACCTCGGAGACTTGTCATGTTTTGCCAATTCAAAAAGTTGGCCATCTGAAGAGCACAATCAACTCCTCTGACCAGTTTGAAGACTAAGATCATATCCCTCTGTATTGCCTATAAAAGAGAGGAAAAAAATTTTAAGTCTTTCTAGGCGGCCCTCATAGGGTAGGCATTCCAATCCGCTGACTAGTTTCGTTGCCCTCCGTTGAACTTTTCTCCAGCAGAGCGTAGTCATGTTTCGTCCAAGGGCGCCACGCCTGAACGCAACTATGCAAGTCTCCTTATATCACTAGTACTCCAAACGATGACGTCATTCAGACGTTCCCTTTCGATGGTCCTCAGTCTAAAATGCTACCGTTTCTTTGGATACTAACCATCATCAGAATTCAATTATGGATCCTAAGATGCTGAGGACTTAAGTTCATTGACGCATATTCGTGAGATTTTGTTTCATACGCCTAAGTGATCAAGAAAGAATCACCTCGACGTTTCAATATCTCATTATGAACTGCTACTTCAATATTACCCTACCCTACTATACCACCTGACCATTTGTTGCTAAGCAGTTTTTTTCATCACTAATTTTTAAACATTGCTAACTGTTGACATAGCAGGACAAGTTATGTATTTGTACATTTTATCTGCACAAATTGTCATAACTTTATTTCGTTACTAATGTTTGCTTAGACAGTGCCTTCCCGGTGCTTCCCAAATATAAATTCTAAATTCAAAAAAAATTCTAAATAAACAAGATTTTGACCCCCTCGAACAGGTGCAAGGGAGAGCAACGAAGATGGTCGACAGTCATAAGGCTTTACTATACAAAGACAGATTGAAAAAGCTTGACTTATTTCATTTTTCCTACAGACACTTACGGTGAAGCCTGCTCTGGGCAATTCGGATTATCCAGGGCAGTGATTCCTCCCTGAGATTCTAGGATTTCTTTGAGTTTGCCTGCACAACTCATCTGCATGGTCATCCTTACAAGGTCAATAGCGAACGCACGCGATTGAACCTCAGAAGGTTTTATCCAGCCAATGAGTGGTTCGAACTTGGAACTCGTTACCAAGCTAGACGGTTGCCTCTGACAGCATTTCTGATTTTAATAGAAGGCTTTATGGCATAGTTTTGGACAACAGACGACTATCACAACATGATGACCTAAAACTAGCCCTTCAAAATCTTTCGGTTTCCACTTTTTGTCCACAATGTTTCGCCTATAGCTGTGAACACGCATTTGAAGTAATGTTATGCTTTAGACTCAAGCATTTTTAAATGTATACCATTTAGTATATTGACTGTACACACAATGATAGTTTTAAATTAATATGGTCATCAAGGGCAATGCCTGTAACTCTTCAAAATATAAACAAATATATATAGATCACATTTGGTTGATCAGAATGGAATTTTCCAATGATAACTCTAGTCATTAAGCTTATTGAGATCCGCTGCGATGGTTGTGTGCATGGTGTAATCCTTCTCCACTCAGTATTATGGATCCGCTAGTCTGCACCAGCAGGTATGTAGGCGAACAGTTGCTCGCTGCCAACTGAGGAATAAGCTGATTGCGGACTGCAAAGCCAGCAATATTGCCCTCAGCATGAAGCCTGGCACAGGATTCAGATTCCGCGAACGCCATCAGAACGGAAGAGAGCTTCTATTGAGTCAGTACCCAAAATTCGTGGAAGGTGTCCTGACTGTACATAAATAAAGACAGATTTCGTAAACAAAGGAGAGCTTTGCTGAATTTTCAAACATCTGGGAAGCTTATTCCAGATCGCTATGGCGTTTACCAAAACAAACTGACGGTATCAAACGGTGCGTGTCGGAGTACTTGCACCAAGAAAGAGTAAGGTGACATGTGTGATACCACTGAGCTAAGGCCTGAAGATCCATTTCTAAGAGCTACAGCACGATGTTGTGATCAGCCGGTTTATATCGATAGTTAACTTTTAAATCGTCAGCATACTTAAAGCTTTAAAATAATCGTACATTTAATCCCCTTACAACTGTGAGGCAGCTTGATAACCCCCGTCACAGCAGTCATTGCAAAGTGTTTTTATTTTTTACTTTAGCTCGCAAAGTTAGGTATCGTCGGTTTTTTTTGTAAACGCCATAGCCATGTGGAATAAACTACCCCATAATGTAATAATCCAGCGAATTTAGTCTTTTTTAAGATAGATTTTATTAGTTTTTTGCACTCAGAACAGTTTCCAAGAATTCTGGGCGCTGACACGGTAGAATATGTTTTCCTGTTCGATGGAGTGAACGGCATTTCAACCCGATCCTAGGATTTACCTTGAGGGATACGCAACCATCTCTGCAGCCTGCACCCGTTGAATTCTTCGGCAGGCAATTAACAACCGTCCACGGATGCACTCTTGTCTGGGGCAGAATCCCGGTTCCTTATAAAGACAGAGAGACTGCAAACATTCAGAACACTTGCCAGCTCTCTTTCTTTGATCATATGCTACAATCAAGAGACAGCGGTTTTTCAATTTACACCGTTTACTCCGATTTCACGAAGGCTTTTGATCGTGTTGACCATGATCTCCTACTGCTGAAACTTGCCTGCTTCGGCATAAGTAACAAGCTTCTGAACTTAATATCCTCCTATTTTCATGCTCGCGCAAAACGGGTTACAATTTATGATGTTATCTCCAACCCCGTGCATGTGAGGAGCGGAGTTATTCAGGGCAGCGTGCTCGGCCCGCTTCTATTTTGCCACTTTTCAACGTAATTCCTGATTGTTTTCAGTATGGAAGGCCCTTTATGTACGCTGACGATTTAAAAGTTGCCTATCGATATAAACCAATTGATCGCAACATCGTGCTTGAGCTCTTAAAAAAGGATCTTCAGGCTTTCGCTCAGTGGTGTCGCACATGGCGCCTTTCACTTTCTTGGCAAAAGTGCTCCATTATCGTTATTGGTGACAACCATCAGCCCCACCTAAGCATAGATGGTCACGACATAAATTTGCCGGGAGTTAGAAAGGATCTGGGCATATCATTTTCTAGTAGTCTTTATCTGTCAAAGCGCTGCGCGTTGATTGTCTCGAAAGCACGCCAAACTACTGGATTTATTTTCAGAAATTTTAAAACCGTCAACATTAGAACCAGCCTATATAAAATGTATGTCAGGCCTAGTCTGGAATACTGCTCGTTTCTATTTAGCCTTCTGCACGCTAGTGAACGAAAGAAGATAGAATCAGTCCAGCACTTCTTTACAAAAAGGGTTTTCTATTCAAAACACCGAAACCTGTCCTACCAACAACGCTGTGAGTTTACAAGCCTTGAACCACTGTGGCTTTACAGATTACAGAAGGGTTTATTTTTACTGTTCAGACTTGGAAACAGTCGTACATATAACCCCCATACATCTCTAAGGCACGTCGACCACTCTCGGTGCACGAGTCATCGAGATGTATTTTTATTTCTTCCTTTGGCACGCACAGTTAGATACCGACAGTTTTTTTCAGTAAACGCTATAGCAATCTGGAATAAGCTTCGATGCGTATGCCTACAAATACCTCTATTCTGTGCATGTTGACCTTAGGCGTCTTTTTAAAGGTACCACCCTCACTTCATCGCCTGTCAGGCCAAATCCATATAACCCCGAAACAGACGTGATCAGTACTCATACTCACCTTCCTCGCTCGGTCACACCATGGTGTAACGTACTTAGAGACAGAACAGGTTGTTTGAATTGATTTAAGACTCACTTTTGGCGTGAGCCCAGGATGGGGTTGAAGTTATCAAATGTGAGTGAAGAGGCCGGTGCCCCCTTTCCACTCAAACGCTGAACCCCGTCCCCGCGGCTAGCACCATCGCATTTCTTATCGTGCCTCCCACTCAATGTCAGCCTCCGTTCGTCCTGAACCCATGCGGTTGCCCACAGCGTTGCACTTCCCACCATTTATCCGGCTGACATGAGAGAATTCCCCCCAGTTCATATGGGCCATGTCTGCATGTAACGCTTTCTTCCTTATTTCATATTATACCATTTCATACATATATATCCTTCTTATTAGTAAACCATTTCCTTCATTTCTGTCATTTCTTCTTATGACCATTGCGTTTGCGTTATTAGCATGGTTTTTAGCAACCCTTTGTAGTACTTGCACAAACTAATAATGACTACATGTGCATTTCTCGCCCTCGTGTGTGCCAAACTCAAAGTCTTCGGCCGCTACACTGGTGTGTGGTTTGGCGGTAAGTTTGGCTTGGTTGAATTATTTCTAAAACATAGAAACGGGTTATGGGCATGAACCGTCCAATTGCAAGAAAATTCCAATGCTACCAACCAGTCATTATATTGTGTTTGATAATATCAGATTGGTTATTGACTGATCTCGATCAGAAAATAATTTATGAAGATTAATATCTACAATCTTACTGAGGATATATACCCTCAAAATGTGAGTAATTTTGCTCAAGTAATCGCTGCTGTCAGGATAATTGCTGAAAATTTTTTGTTGTCCGCTGAGTTGAGTCCTGGATATGAAGAACATTGAAGAGAACGTACCTGTATACAGCAGACAATAATGGGTTAAGTGAAGAGATGTTGGTATTTATTGATGAAATTATTTTTAGCATAAGAAAGGTGAACTCATGGCTATGATAAGAAAATACAAAATGGAAATTTATGATCATGGGAATTTTAAGCAGCTATGCTAATATTTGTTACTGAAATTATTTAAATCGTACGACAGGTCAATTGACGGCTGTAATCGGATTCAGAAGGAAGAGATTTAATATTTGTGCTTATGTTACCTTTATAAATTTATTGTGTTTATAAGATAAACAAAATATATTATTTTTTGTTTTTAACCTGGTGTTGATCATGGAATTGGTGTAATCAGATCTCTAATGGTTTATTTAAGCTATGGTAGTATATTTTCGGAAATCATTTTTTGTTTCAGCAAGTTCAACTTATGGCTATGATAAGAAAAGTAAAAACTGAATTAGGGATTATTGGAAGCTTGTTCAATTTTGTTAATATTTAATGCTGAAATTATTTTTAGTGTCTGGTAGGTCAACTGGTGGCTGTGATAAGAAAGGAACAGAGTAAATATTTAGAATTATGGTGCGTTTATGCATTTACTGTGCAAAAATTGGCTGTTTATAACATGATGTTGAAATGCTGTTATAAAATGATCTTGAAGACCCTATAAGCACCACCAATTATTTGTTCTCCAACTTGGACAATTTGATCTTCGTTACCACTTCACTTGGACTGTTCTGGACAATACTGTTTCAACTGCATGTACTTATTTGCTTCCTGCTCATCTGGAATTCTTTCTTGTGCTAAAATGCGTCATACAACGGCATCAAATTGGAATTTGTTTATCATCTTATTCAACTTTACTGTGCAGCCTCTGCACCAATACAAACTGACAACCACTCAGGGAACCAAATTTGTACAACCTCGTGAAGATCTGAAGTTATCCAGGCCCTTCGACATCTCCGAACGGCTGAGTCGTTCCTGAATATCCTTCATACCGTTTATAGTATTTTTCAAAAGCGCTTTTGAACAAGTATAAACATTTTTGCTCATATTGCATTAAATACTCGCCATACTCCAAAGCCAGTCGGAAATTTTCGTTATACGCTCAAAGGAGAACATACTTTTACGCAGTGTTTAAACATTTATGGACTCAAAACAATTGTTTGCTAGCAACAGAACCAGTCACGGAACTTCCTTTAAAGGAAAGCCTGTTGATCTGGCTTCGACATCCACGACTGGCACTCAATCAGTTTATACTTACAACAAAAAACAAGCAAAGCGCGCAAAAAGCGTAATGGCAGCCAAATCCGTCGGCTACGAGGACGAATCTTGCGTTGGATATTCTTATATTTTACTGAGAGTTCAAAAACTAGAAATGACCTTGCAGACTTAAGGAAGCTCTTGCAAGATAACATTAATCGACGAAATACGCCTAGCAATATTCCAATTAAAAAGGCAATGACTAAAGCACCAAAAGTATCAAAAACTTTACTTGTTACAGCTCACAATGTCCAGACGCGATTACCCATAACGACCGAATAACAGGATCACAGTCTCTGAATCCTACGGACGACGACCAGAGCAAACCAAAATTCATCCTGCTATCTTTGGTGTTCTAACGAGCCCGTAGTTGAATCCCAAGAAACAAACGCGTGGCAAGCTGCAATGGCAAACACCAACAGGAGTACAAATTCAAAATCAACTCCGATAGATTCCTTGAAGCCTTCAGACGACAGTATGGTCAGAGGTAGATTAAATCCCAACGAGAGCTCCATTAGGCATTTTCATGCCCCTAAGGAAAACTTTGGAGGAAGCGAAAATCCCGAGTACCAGGATCGGCAACAATGTTTAGTTATGCATGTTTTGCAGGAATCAACTGCAGTCCAAACTGAAGACAGTGTCGCCGAAGACCTAGCTTCGTTTAATGGTCTCCTAAACCAGTTTCTCCCACCAGGCATGGAATATAAAGTTCTTCAAGCCTTCCGGATTGGTAAAAAGGGCAAAGACAACCTAGGAACGCCGCGACCGCGACCTCTCAAAATTATGCTGGAGAGCAAAGACCAAATTAAGGCGATTCTATCCAAAAAGCAACCTCCGTCACTCGCATTAAGAGGTTTTTCCATCCAGACTACTGCCCTGCGGAAAAGCTGAAACGCCACGATCTTGTCTTGGAACGGCAATCAAGACTGGAGGCTGGCGAACACTATCTTGCTATTTTCAAGAGGAAGGTTGTTCGAAAGAATGCGAATTTTCCCTTGAACCAACCGATTGTACTAAGGACAACGGCAACCACCTCACTACGCCACAACCATCAGGCAACCCATTGCCCAAAGAGATGGTAGAACTAAGTCCGTAACGCCCAGCATTCTCACTGTGGAAACCAGAGTTACCAAAATTTATTAAGAAACGGAAAAGGCATATGAGATTGTCGTCAGAGGAGACGCACTTAGGCCCATAAAATTGAAAAACGCAACAGGAAGTTTGGTTGACGCAAAATTGAATTCCCTGTATAGAAATGCCCATAACCTTTCACCAAAACCTGAGGAGTTAAAAATTTGTCTTTCCGAAGTATCTCCGGATGTCATAGCAGTAACCGAAACCTGGCTGTCGGGCAGTATACGAGATAGCGAAAAGTATTATCTGGAGGAACAGAGAAAACCAACAGGCTGGTGGAATAATTATGCATTTGAAAGAGGTGCTAATAGTGTCTGACAAGACGAGCATGTTTGCGTGCAGCACGTAAGCCATATAGTTGACCATCAAGACTCTTGGCTCTCCATGTCTGGATGTCCCCACTGTCTATCGGCCACCTAGGATAAATAAATAAATAAATTGTATATTTAAGGCCCAAAGGGTCCCATCATTACATAGACCGAGTCGCAGACACCCATCTGTTGGAACAATTATAAAATTTATCCAGTCGACCTAATGTCATGATTATGGGTGACTTCAACGCACCAGGAATTAACTGGAGCACTTTTCAATCATCATGCCCAAAATCGACTTTTGATTATGTTTTTCTGCAAAAGACCTTGAAGGCACTCCTCACACAACGTGTCCCCTTCCCCTCCAGAAAAAGTGAAGGAGGAAGGGCTAACTGTCTTGACCTGATTTTCACGTAAACATAAGGCAGCATTGACGAAATTATTTCAATGCCTCAGCTTGGTCGAAGTGATCATGTGGTGCTTATGTGGGACTATTACTTATTGTCCATTGTGCCTGATATAGAGGAGAAACGGCTTTGGTGGGGCAATTTTCATCAGATGTGAGCAGATTTAACAGACCGCAACTGTACCTCAAGGCACTAGTCTCAGACCAAACCCCTGATGTCGTTGTAATAACGGAAACGTGGCTCAAAGCCGAAATCGCGAATAGCGAGGTTTCGATAGATGGATACCAGCTCTTTCGAAGAGACTAGACAGGGAGGTGGAGTGGCCGTATACGTTAGGACAGGAATCTCGGCAGTCGAGCGAGCGCACGCCATCTTCCTTGAATATGAATTTCTCTGGATAAAGATTAAAAAGGATTGTTCACAGAACCTACAATTCTTGACGATCGACAGACCACCAAACATTCCAAGTGCAGCTGATGAGTCACTCCTTCATTTTGTCAAGGAAGTATCAAGTCACCAGGAGGTGCTTATTGCTGGAGCTTTCAATGCACCTACAGTAGACAAGGGTTAATCTCAAAGTTGACGGAGCGCCAACTTCCTTCGGCAGCAAGCTAATGGATCTCACTCTCAACCAACCTCTGGTATAGAATGTTCACATACTAATGAGATTTAGAGAGAACCAGAGAGCCAATTTCTTGTACCTAATATTTAGGAAGGACTTCTCTAACTTTAATGAAGTGTATTATATTGCACCCCTCGGTAAGAGTGACGATAGTACGCTGCTGTGGGATTACTCATTTTATTCTCCGCGCCAGAAGAGAACGGAAGACAAGCGAAATATATGGAAGGCTAATTTTAACGCGATGAAGAAAGACCTGATGTCCATGAAATGGGATCGTTTGCTCAAAGGGAATACGGAGGATGACTGGCGATCGTTTAAAACGATTTCACTCAATATGATTGAACGCTTTTCTCCAGTGAAGGTGCAAAAGAAGACGAGTCACCCTGCTGGATTAACAAAAGAACTTAACAGGCAGTTAGATAAGAAATATAAAAAATGGAAGGTCTTCTGGGAAACAGGGTCAGTAGAACATCTCGAGGAATTTCGTCACCAAAGAAATGCTGTCAAAAAAATAATCCGTCAGGCAAGGAAGAACTATGAATCAAGAATTATTCAGCAGGCGGAAAATAAGCCCTAAATTTATTCCATTATACCAATAGTTGATTAAAAACAAGGACCCAGTTGCAGTACTTATTGATGGGAATGGTGTTGCGGTCGTTGAAAATTGCGAGAAAGCTGAGCACTTGGGTCAGTTCTTTGCCTTGGTACCCACTCGAGAACCTAAATTTCAGCTTGACAATGTCAACAGTGCTGTTATAGATGCCGGTTCAGTGCTTGAATATATACTCTTTCCGGAACCTCTCGTAAAACGAGAACTGCAAAATCTGAAAGAAGCGAAGTCATCTGATCTGGACGATTTACCGGCAAATTTCTTGAAATAACTGGCCGGCGAACTCTCCAAACCACTAGCGCATATATTCAATTCATCATTTAAATCAGGGAACCTGAGATCCGAATGGAAGGCAACAAATATATACCCAATATACAAGAGAGGGACTCATTCTACTGTCAAAAATTATCGGCCTGTCAGTCTTACCTTCATTTGCTGTGAAATAATGGAAGCATTAATTAAGAAGGCGATAATGAAGTTCCTTGAGGAAAACCGATCATTCTCAGAGCTCCAGCATAGCTTCCGATAGAATAGCTCCTGTCTTTCCAGTTTATTGCTCTCAACAGAGCAGTGGACTCGCGCATTGGACGAAGATGTTAGGGTTGACGTCATCTACACTTATTCAAGAAAGCGTTTGACAGTGTCCCACACAAACGTCGTATCAATAAATTATCTGAAATTGGCATAAGAGGAATGCTGCTTACATTGATCGCAGCTTTTCTTACTGGAAGATTGCAAACTGTGTGCATCGATACCTCGAAGTCAACACCTACCCCGGTTCTAAGTGATTTCCCTCAAGGCTCCGCCTTAGGGTCACTACTCCTCTTAGTGTACATCAACGACTGTGTCGATGACCTAGGTTGCAGTGGCGTAATGTTTGCAGACGATGCTAAATTGTGGAGGGTCATCAGATCGGATGCCGATAGGCACGCACTTTAAGAGAATCTCAACCGTCTTAGCAGCTGGTCTGCTCATTGGCTCTTAAATTGAAACGTTGGGAAGTGTGCAGTCCTATGACTCCATACCAGAAGGACCAGTGAGGAGGATGATTCCTACCAATAACTTCTCGATTGACAGCCCCTTTCAATTTTCGAGGAACAGAAGGACCTCGGTTTTCTAATAAACTCCTCACTCAAACCATCTTACCAGTGTTTAAAGACAGACAAACGTGCGACACAGGTCTTATTAGCGCTCAGATGCTGATTTGTACAGATCGATAAGGAACTATTCCAAAAAACTCCGGGGCATTTGTTCAATCTCCCTTGTTATATGCCATGCAGGCCTGGCGTCTGTGGTTTAGGAAGGATTATCTACAGCAGGAACGAGTGCAGACGAGGTCTACGAAGATGGTCAAAATCTTAGTCATCTGCCTTACGAAGCCACGCTGGCTGAACTTGATTTGTTTCCTCTCAATTACATGCAACTACGTGGTGACCTCATCCAAACCTTCCGGAAAGACAGAGGCCGCGAGTGTGCTCTAGAATTTGCTGATTTCGTCTAATTGGCTGGGACGGAACATCTAAGGGGTCATCCCTTTAAACTACAGAGGAAGTTGCTCCACACGGAAGTCCGTCAGAACGCCTTTTGGCAGAGGGTCGTTAGAGCATGGAACGGACTCCGTGACGAGGTGGTCCTTTCATAAACTGTTGACACATTAAATGCAAACTAGATACACATTTGCTGAGAAACTATTGTAAACATTATGAAGATTGTGGCAGTAGCGGCAGTAGTGGCAGTAGCGGCAGTAGTGGCAGCTTGCGCCTGGCCCACACACATCAATGACCTTACATTATAATTTTAGTTACTTATTTATTTATTGCCAGTTAACAGGCAAGCTCAAAAAATATATACAGAAGGGGGGTCGAGCTGGCATTGAAAAAACTCCTGATCGTGTTTTTAGGAGAAAAACACTGCAGCTTATTGAACGGATTAAAGTTCAGGACAGGGAAGTATTGACACAGGTGCACGGTGTAGTACTTCTCCTTTCATTGTTGTGGATCAGGTATTATGTACAAGCAGCAGGTATGCCGGCGAACGGCTGCTCGCTGTTGACTGAGGAATAACCCGATTACGGACTGCAGAGCCAGCAATATTGCCTTCAGCATGAAGTCCGGCACCGGATGCAGAGTCCGTGGACGCCATCAGAACGAGAGAGAGCTTCCAGAGAATCAGCACCCAAATTTATTACTGTACACGTTTATTCTTTTGAAAATTTTCAATGTGAATAGGGAGCTCTAGAGCCAAAGCCTACTTCCCTCAATAAGTTACTTAAAGTGACTTTTTGGGCACCGTGAACGAAGATTGGGTGTTCTTCCGGAATGCTCTTCTGCAACTCATGAACAAACACTGCCCACTAATGAGTTTTCATCAGAGCAAGCATCCTGGGTGGCTAGACAGCAACCTAAAAAGGGAAATAATTTGGAAGCACACATTTTGGAGAAAATGATGCGAGTCTAATTAAGTTGCACATTTAAACAAGTATAAAACGCATAGAAACAAACTGAGAAGCCTTATCCTTAAAACGCTACGAGAATTCGAGATGAATTTGCTGCAAAAGGCCACGCAGAATTCAAAGTTATTCAACAGTTACCTACGCAGATATAAAAGGAATAAGCATCAAGAGCGATGATTAAGGCTGTCGTAGGCGTCAAAATTTCTGAAAACAGGGACAAAGCCGAGTAATTTTCACAGTTCTACCGTTCAGTCTACATAAACGACGCAAGGTTCCTTCGTCCCTCAGCGGATAACCTGCCGAATGCAAGCATAAGCAACAAACTATTCTCAGAATTTCTGATCCGAAGGGAACCATAGAAACTAAAAGAGTCGAAATCGCCAGGACCAGACGAGCTTCCACCCAAACTTATGAAATAACTCACCAATGAACTTTCCTCACCTCTGTCAGTGCTCTTTAAAAATTCATTGACTCCACAACACTTCCTTTATTTTGGAAGCTGGCACATATAAATCCCTTTACAAAAGTGGTAGCCGGACGTCAGTAACAAACTACAGGCCCATAAGCTTGACATGCATCCTATTATTCAGTATATAATTCATTATATGCGTAAAGATTCGAGGTCCCGTTATCTTATCGCGTTCATCATCTCCTGAAGAAGACGAAGAAGATGAGGGGGCGAGTTCATGGACCAAATTGTATTTGTACTGACGTTTCGAAAGCCTTCTCGCTTCCATCATCAGAGTAAAGTGCTTGCTGCTCCTGGTAAGCTGACGATTACCACCTTAAAACCATCCTCTCACTGCTCGAAAGTGGTGCAGAGTGCAATGGCTGTGCTGCATGCCATCAGATGAGCCTTTTTGGATTTCAATGAAGACCTGTTCGTCAAAACTTTTTAAACTTTCTTAAGGCCGCAGTTGGAATATGCTGTACAAGCCAGGAGACCCTAGGCAGTTCAAGATCAGAACTGCCTTGAAAGAGTACAGAGAAGAGCCACCAAAATGGTTAGGAGTCAAAGTTCTTTACCATATCCAGCCCGCCTTACGAATCTTAATCTGACCCTTTTGAGTTATAGGCAAATTCGCGGGAATCTCATGCAGACATTCCGCATTGGGAACAGATCGTATTGTTGCATGGAATTCTCATTCTTTGAATTTGCTGCCACGACCGATAACCGAGGTCCCCCATTAAAACTGCGCGTCCAGCAGGCGAGATTGGATGCCGGCAAGTTCTCCTTCTCTGTCAGAGTGGTTAAACCATGAAATGCCCTCCCTGAAGACGTTGTGATGTCACTATCGCTGGAAAGCTTCAAAAGGAACCTTGAAATTTTTATGTTCCAAAAAGAGCCGGAGCGATAAGGAATTTAGCTTAACCCTCGAGACTCACGCCCCACTTGTCCTATTTTATGTTCGCGTTTGAACTTTTGCAACCCACATGATTTCTTTGTATATTACAATTAATTTAAAGTTACAAATAGGGGAATTAAAGGCCTATGCCTATTTCCCTCGATAAATTGAAGCAAATTGAATTAAATTAAGATACGAACTTCACTCTCGAAGAATCTGACAATGCAGAATTGTTTAGTGCATTCTTTGCGAATCATCTAACGATGGAATCTGAACTGGTTCCGACGTTGCAGCCATGCTCATTCAATGTTATCAACACCATTGATTTCTCCTTAGAACAAATTCGTAAGCAAATAATTCATCTAAAATACTCACATTCTTCGGGGACTGACGATATTCCAAACTCAGTTATAAAGAGAGTACTGAGTTTCCTCAGATTGCTTAGCCATATATTCTCAGTTTATCTTTTAAACGGATTCTTTCCTGACTCATGGAAGACATCAATTATTCTTCCTGTTTCGATTCGGGATCTCGTTCGGACGTAAATAATTATCGAGGCGTTCACAAAACCCCGGCTCTAGCAAAACTTCTTGAAAAAATTATTTTTAATAAAAATCTGGACTTTTGCCTAGAAAACAAGCTTTTAAGCGACTCGCAATATGGTTTTCTACCTGGAAGATCATGTGAAGTGTGTCGCTTAGCTTTGTTTAACCTCGTCACTTCCCTTCGTAACGAGCAACAGTCAGTGGTTGTGATCTACTTTGACCTGAACAAAGTCTTTGACAAGGTACCGCACAACCGTCTTCTAGTGAAACTGGAAGCCCTCGGCATCCGGCCTCCTCTCCTTGACTTCATTGGTTCCTACTTGTCTAACCGCAGCCAGAAGGTCTTACTAGATGGCAGTTCGACCGTCGATTTCGACGAGGTCCACCGTATGCTCCACCCCAGGTGGCGTAGGGACGGTGACTTGCGCACTGTTTTGCAGTCTCTCTGTCTTTGTTAGTGATACCGGATGCGGGCATGCAGGCAGAGGTGCATCCGTGGAAGGTTGGCATCACTGTCTGCCGGAAGGAAACAAATAGTGCAGGAATGCAGAGACGGTTCCGTATCGCAAAGGTAACACCTGGGATCGGGTTTCAAGATACTACGCACTCGAGTCGAACAAAGAAAGAGATTCTACCGTGTTGGCGCTCCAGAGTTGCTTAGAAGCTGCATACGAATGCAGAAGCGACTAGTAATAGTTATCACTAGCAAAGCTAACTCCGCTGGATTTTTATATTATGGGTTTGTTTATTCCACGTGGCTATGGCGTTTACCGAAAAGCATCGACGATACTTAACTGTGCGAGATAATGGAAGAAATAAAAAATACATTGCGATGACTGTTGTGCCGAGGATGGTCACGCTGCCTCACAGAGGTGAGGGGATTAAATGTACGACTACTCAAAAGCTTAAACAGTAAAAAGAGTCCCTTCTGCAATCGGCGAAACCATAAGGGATCAATGTTTACGAGCTCACAGCGTTCTTGATACGACAGATTACGGTGCTCCAACGATACAATTATTTTCGTAAAGAAGGGCTTGACCGATTCTAGTTTCTTCCGTTCACTAGCGCGCAGAAGGCTTAAAAAACGAGCAGTATTCTAGGCCAGGCC
>WEDG01003470.1:15000-131750 GCA_017591395.1 Schistocephalus solidus | reverse complement strand
GACCCAGCCGCGCCAGCCACCTGCGTCCTCTCCCGCCTCCGGTCTTCTTGACTCTGTCTTGACACCGGGCTCAGGTGGGGAGGAGGAGAGAGTGCGTTAGATGCAGCGCAAGTCTACTATCACTTTAAACTAAATCACGCGCAAGTCACCGTCCCTGCTCAACTTTCCCATGAGCATACGGTGGACATCGTCGGACTACGACGGTCGAACTCTCGTGTGCCAACCTCGAAGTCTTCGGCCGCTACACTGTCAACCTCACAGCAGGGGAGGGGAGAGCCAGCCGGAGGTCGCCCAACCGAGGTGAGACATCTGCCCGCCCACGCATCCAGACAGCCGAACGTGGTCCACACAGGGGATCAGCCCATCCGATTATGAGGGCTGGGCTCATGTGCAGACAGGCCTCGCAGTCACTGCGACCGCCATGCAGGGAACAGAGGTCACACGGGTGCGCCAACGGTCGGCCGCAGAGGGACCAAAAGCCGGCAGGCATAATTGGGAATTCTCGTCAGGGTTGTAAAAGACGCGGTTTAAGCGAACGCAGCTTCAAACCGTTGCGATAAGAGAGAAGCGTAATGGAAGTAATTCAGGTTCCACTGCAGTCTCTGAATACGCCTTACTCGACAGGAAAGGCTTTAAAATTTGAGCTAGTGGATGTCCACCGCGTTTGCCGAAAGTGCTGTGTTGTTCCAAGAGTCTTAAATAGGTTTCGAACAGGTCTAGGACACGAATCAGGCTTCGAAATCTTCCTCCACTGCGTTTTATCTCATCGCTAGTCGACTTGACTCGAATCAATGGCTGATAGAAGATGACTGAAAATAAGGGTGAGGTCCTTATTCTTTTGACCTATCGGGGAACCCGCCAAAAAGTCACGGTCCATGAAGTTTCCAACTGAGGAGATAGCTCGACTATTCGCCTAACTGAAGATCGGTTCGCATGCCATTGGGTAGCGCTACGTAGTTACGCAGTCCGGGCGTGTCGCACCACCGAAGACCTGCAGGCTGCTTCTGACACATGCAGGTATGCAACGCCTCGTTCAGAGGCACGATGCGTTAACGCCGGCCATTTAGGTGCAACCCCGGCAGTATTTCATCGGAAACTGTCATTGATAAGGGGAATGCGAAAGTGAAGTGCAAATAGTGCGTGTGTAGGGAACACCATGCATGTGTACACGCAGACTAGTTTTAAAGTTAGGTCAGAAATCACGCACGGTCACCTAGGCCCGAACACGAGCAGTGGGGAAAAGAAAGTGAGCTAGAAGTTACGCAAAGCTCACGAACTAAGGTCAAAAACTCGCAAGACCCACCACGGACACAGAGGCGATATTCAATGCTTGCAGTTAACGAACTAACTTACAGGTATGCAGACTGCACGAGCACACAAAGCCCACGTGATATGCTACCGTACGTATGATGCACATTATGCAAGTACGTGAAATACAGGTGTTAATTGAATGAGGGCTGAAGCATAGCCGCCTAGTCTGTACCTCTTAGAAAGCACATGGTACAGAACGGCGTCATTCCAGTTGCGACAGAGTCCTTACAACTTCATTTGGGCTTAGAGATGATTGCAGATGACTGTGATTACAGACCACTGTCATAGAGGACTGGACAAGACGGCAGAGGACAATAGCTGAGTGGAGCAAAGAGGTGAGATCCGGAGAGCAGTACAAAGAAGCAGATGCGATCGCAGGAACATTAAGTTTAATGGCCTGACATATAGGATTCTTACTTAAACCTATCACCAGAGACAGTCGCAGGTATGGGCGATGGAGACTCAGTAGAGCACCGTATTTATCAGACGCAATTTACATAGAACCGCATGGCTAATCGGATTAAAAGCTGCCGCGTTAATCGCTGGGGATCGTACTTGATGCAATGATTGTTTTTCAACTAACGCCTGTGCCGTAACTTCTCAAAATTTCAAAAAATGCTTTTTCTATGCTTGGTGGGATGATCACTTGACAATGGAACGGCTGGACGCCCGCGTTCTCCTCACGTGGCTTATTACTCTGCTTGAGTAAAGTTTCGGAAAAAATGAGAGTAGCAGGTTATTAAGTTTATTACTCGACCACGGTCCTCTCTGATGATGGGTTCGAGCAAGAATTCGAAACGGCAAGCCATGAACTTTATGTTATAGCCATCTCATCATCATCTTCTGAGGGCAGCAAAGGTTGAGAAGAGAACCATGATAGAAAACTCAGAAACAGGCATAACTGGAAACCCCTTTCTCCCAAGTTTTTCCAACTAGGAAGTTCAAAAATACGGTTTCAATCACCTCGGTTACCATTTTGGTTAAATTTTACGAGGAAATTACTGCTGGCATGATTGAAAAGTTAGCATCTCAGCTGATGATTATAAGAACCTCTACATCGTGACATTTCACGTTCTCTATAACAATCAACTAATCCAACTTTCGTCTTACTCCCTGTCCCGCTGGGTCAAATCTACTAACTTGAAAGGTGTGTTCTGTTCTACAATAAAATTGGGTGTGAGCCAGAAAATTTGACTGCAAAATTTACAGAACAGGTTACGCAGGCAAGAAATGTTCCTCAAAGTTCGCATGCCTTCGTGTGGCACTGCGCAGTTACGTAGTCCGGGCGCGTCGCATTAAGTAGACAGGCAAACACCGGCTCATACCCCTGTAGGCACGCATCACCTCCCTCGGAAACATGATGCGTTCACGCCGGCGATTTAGGTGCAACCCGCCAAAACCTCATTGGAAAACAAAGAAATACTCTCTCTCTCTCTCACTCGCTCTATTATGAAAACACGAGAAAAATTTGAGGAACAGAACAACAAACAAATACTCCATTTTTATGTTAATTTAGCAAAAGGACCTGAAGAGGCCGCTGAATGAAAGACCTAGAGAGATAGCGAAAACGGTAGTTCTCTCAACTCTAACGTGTTATCGTGGCTGGCTGAAGATGTTCCATCCATATACGAAACGGCCGATGCTTCGCTCTGCCTTCTTTTTGTATGTCAGTGTTTACCTAAGCCCTTACTTGTTCTGATAAGCCCTTGAGGATTCTAACCTGTTTAACCACACCAAGTCATGTCAGCTTTCGAAGCATCTACCGCACTATCTCCTCCCTCATACACCTCAGCCGCGTGTACAAACAGAGTCAAGATGCCCGGAAGTGGGATTGAGCGCGGTGGTCGGCAAAGTTAACTGCTCCATCTACACATGCTACACACGCTTTATGTGCGTCGATGGGCCAAGTTTTCACAGAACAAGAAAAAAAGGACACGGCTCGGATCCCAACGGAGTGCGAGTGCGATAGAGAACACACCAAGATGGAGACATTGCAGTCCGACACTCCGTCCTGAAAGGGGGGGGGGTTCGAGTTAGCTCGTCAGTTGGCAGCCGTCTCAGCCACGGCTTTCAGTTCACCGTGATAGATTTGAGCGCGTCAGGTCGTTTATAGGGAGATACTGAGTGCCGGTGGACGCAGCCCTACCCCGAATGGACTCCACTCTTTCCTCCCTCTCCTAGGCATCAGCCCGCTGATCGAACTGGTCAGCCATCTGATACGGTGGATCGGGAACAAGTGGCTGACAGGACTGCAAGAGCCTGCCTGCGTGCGTCACACAGGACCTGCCCCAGACAGAAGCCTCCATAATTTCACACATACACAGGTCGGAGGTCATATGCGTGAGAGCGCGATAGTGGCCACATTAGGAAAGAGCATTGAGCCTGCGTCTCGATCCACCAGTCGGCCGCACCACTTAAACACTCAGTTGGCTAACTGTGAGGTCCGAGTTAAACTTAAAATACTTTTGGATTATTTAAACCATAAAAAAGAAACCAGTACAGGGAAGTAGTTAGTTTTCAACAAATTCAAATCAATCAAATCAATCAATCAAATTCCAAATCTTAGCCTGATAATTGCCTGAAAAAACCAACCATGATTTAATGTGCTCGTAATCTGCAGTTGCGTTTCGAAGCTCTAATGCACGCAGGGAACCTTAACCTTCTTAAAACTAAGCATTCTTTGCTCTACTGTGTCATATTTTCTTAGAACAGGTTACTTTTTCGTCGTCCTCACAATATTGACTCCGTCTTTTTTGTACAACATGACGTATTTAATACACAACAGACCGGATCAGAATTTCCGTCATCAGTAAACGCTGGAAAAGTTGCTGAGGCAGAATGGAGCAGAGATGTTAGGAAGACACTAACTCATTGGAAGTATTTGCATGCGTGTCCCAAAGAAACTTCTGATTGACTATACTACGACAGATTTCAGACAACCCTCTTTCCAGTACGTCACTATGAATGCTGAAAAACCCGCTTTCCAGGAAATAAGTTACTGAAAACCGTTAAACTGGAAGAAAAAGAGGACAAAATAGTAGTTTTAAGTGGATTTTAGCACACATATTCCAGTATCCAGCAAACCATAGACAAAATTATTTGCTAGAAGGCATAGAGTTTCCTTCAAAAATCTCACAGTTTTCACAACACAAGCTTATCGAAACCCGTATTTTTACGGTCTGCAGCCTACCCAAAGTTTGAATGAAAAACCATTTGTCGAATTTTAAACAATCTGTGTCAATGTGGATAATTCTTTAGAGAAAATCCTAGGAGAAATTATTTAAAAATAAAACCTAAATTTAAACTATAAACTAAATAAATTATGCATTTAAGTATATGCTAAAAAGACATAACCTACCTTAGTTTTACTTAAAAGACATAACCTACCTTAGTTTCCCTGAGCATTTTGTCCCGTTCTGTGGGCGTCATCGAACGATTGGACTTTTAAAAAGGTAGAGAAGGGGAGAACACATGGTAAGACTTTCCATGTCGCAACTAATAAAAATCACCTATGTGGGTCTAAAATATGTGATTAAATCAATAAGTTGAGTCTCTTCTGAAGTCAAAAAAGCCTTGTTTTGATTTATCAATTCAAATAACACCCACTAGAAACTGCAGACGCCGGGAGGGGCAGGCAAACAAACACCTCCTATCGTAAGTACTAAAGTGCATAGGAAATAGACGAGAGTATTTAAGTAGGCGTTCCAATGCAGAAAATAAAAAGACAGAGATTTTAAAGCTGATGAACTAGGGAGGAAGATAGCTCATCTGCCAGAGCCTTCTGCCCGGGTCGAACCAACGTGCTTAAACCTCACTGCTAGCTAGTGGATATTTTAATTGATTTTACGTGCACAAGTACACTTAAAGTTCTTTTGAATTTTTTTTTGAAGCAAGATAACTTTTGAAATGCACCGCTTGGAGTATTAAGTATACAGCGAGTAAAAAATAAATTCCAGTATTTGAAAGTTTGGATTACGTTTAAATTTTTTCTAGTTGTTAACGAAACTTGAAAATAGATAGCTTGAAAGAAAGTTTGGTGTGTCCAGTGCAGTTTGAAAGAACTATAACGACAGAACAAATGGTATCTTTTTTCAACTTGTTTAAAAAGCTTGAGCTACGAGACTAGACATAATATCAAGTTAATTGGCCAAAGGTTTAGAAGTTGTTTCGTTAGTCCATAGGGAGCCAAGGCAGGTTGCGCTAAATAAGTAGTAAAAACTAAATCAATACCTGTTAATTGAGGTACCAAGATACACCCTACTGGCAGCACAGGTAGTGACTAAAAGCCTCGAAACTTGTTTCATCGATATTTTGCATTTCATTGCATAGCTGCGAGGGGCTCCGTTTATTAAAAGGCCTCTCAGCGTTCGCGTGTGCATTCTGATAAATTATGCAGTCTTTAAATCTCAAATTCTTACTCTCCTCTCGGAAATGGATGCCTTACTAGGAATATGCTAGGCAGCATGAAGATTTAGGGACTCAGTCTGAAATCTAGCATACATTTTTGAGTCACAATTCATCAAGTAAGGCGGAAAAACTAAGTAACATCCGTTAATGAACGCTTACCGATCGCTAGTGGAACTCAGTCGTCCTTGGCGCTTACTCTCGAGCCCTGTCAGCAGCCGCGCAGCGGCTAATCTCATGACAGTTCGACCGTCGTAGTCCGACGATGTCCACCGTATGCTCCATGGGAAAGTGGAGCAAGGACGGTGACTTGCGCGTGATTTAGTTTAAAGTGATAGTAGACTTGCGCTGCATCTACCGCACTCTCTCCTCCTCCCCCACCTGAGCCCGGTGTCAAGACACAGTCAAGAAGACCGGAGGCGGGAGAGGACGCAGGTGGCTGGCGCGGCTGGCTCCCCTAAGCCCTAGCCGCCCCAAGGCGTGCCACCACACCTCCATGTTCGGCATTTGTTATGGGAGCGCAACCCGAATAACGCCTGCCGTGCCCTAATGTGGCCCCCGTGTTGGTCCAACGCATCTACCACGTGGCCCGTTTAGGGGCACAAGCTAATCTCATAGGCAGATGAACATTGCAGGGGAGGATAAAAGAGACTAGAATAGCCATTACTGGCTCATTAGCCGTCATCAGCCGGTCCTACGCAACCTCAACTGGTGCACTACCCGAGACTCGAACCCGCAACCTGCCGACTAGAGGTTCAACGCTCTAACTGCTATCAGTCAGTCAGCAATAAGTCACACAGGTACCAGCTGAAACCCTCGCAACTACGTCATGGAGCGCCAGAATATCAGGCTTTTCATCACTCAGGTCCGTCCAGCAGACCACCTTAAATTTGTTTATAGCAGCCTCAGTTAATTTTTAACCTGCTAAATTGTGTACCCACATTCTACGGTGCCACCACATTAGCAACCGAAAGGAACTACCGGGCACCAACTAGAGGATTTGGTGTAAAACTTACGTATTTCTGTCTTCGATCTAACGTACTGCTTTCAGGTTAGCAGAGTCAAACAAACGTATTACTACTCCGAGATATAAAATTACCTTCTACTTCTACACATGAACTAAGGGTAAATCCAGGTACCGAAGCCAATACCAGATCGACAACATTTTTAGTATGATTTTCGACAAAATATATAACGTAAATGTGGTCAAATAACTGGGTCACAGAGCACATTATTCATGTTATAACGTTACCTCCGTATTGAGCACATTTCAGTCAATAATGAAATATAAGCTTAATAAAAATCCTGACCTTTGCAAACCGAATTTTTGCACTGGTTTTCGATACCTGCATACATTAAAGTATTTTCATATAAAGACGACAAAATATTTGTTTCTTATGCTTGGTTTTTTAAAAAAGTAGTATTCAAACGAAGGAAGAAGTATTCTGATTTAAAAATTTCATTGAGAACTTCGTATGATTAGTTACATAACCTGATACCATCAATATAGTGTGCGACGCGATCAGCACATGTTAAAATATTAGAGGAGCATCAGAAAGTCCCTTGATGCCGAAATAAAGAGGTCGGCAGGTAAGTTTATCAGACGACGTTTCAAAATTAAAAAAAACATTAGAAAACCCAAGTTGTATTTCAAAACTTGCTCCAAAAGCAGCATATCATCGTACTTAGAACAGTCAAGCTGTATGAATGTCAATTTTCTCACGAAAACCTTAGCAATTAGTTTTTTTTAGTGAGAAATGGGTATAAAAATACCTGTAATTCAGTTTGGCTTTCGCCAAATTTTGGGGTATCTCGGGTTGTAGCTTTAACCATAACCCTGAAACCGACTTTACCCCGAACTGCCCTATAATACAGGGGTCCATATAAGTACATTGTAGCATTTTTTTGCATCTAACCTTTAAAATACCATCGTATTTCTGCAGGTACCAACAATCAGAAAAATAAATATTTGTTTTTTAAATCTGAGTTTTTTCGAGTGAACTTAGTTAAGGCAATTAAAAAGGAGCGACTTCAAAACACCAGTATGCTACAGTGTTAAAGTTACTTGAAAACATAATTTACGTTGATAAATTTTACGATTCCTCTTTAGTAGTCTTGTTCAGTTGAAAGCCTCAGATCACAGTTTCCCTAATTTCCATGCAATCGTGCATAATGAGAAGCTCACGGACTGAAAGTTTGTGTGCATATAGGCCCGAACAAAGAACCGCGACCACGTAATTGGAATATAACTGGACTGCTTCCTTCGAGGCTTTGAAATAAGTGAGGAGTGCAGTCAGGTCGAATTAAGATAGTGATCCACCCTGAGTGACAAAAAATGATTTATTTATACAAGCTCTTATTTGTACTAAATGTGATGTCTCGTGAGCTTTGCGTAGTTCTAGGCCTTCAATCGAATCAAGACACACGGATTCGGGTAATTTCAATGCTGCCAACTGCTACATTTTGATCCTGGATCAAGGAAACAACAATTATCAAAAGCATGGACACACCTTGAACTGCTCTGACTGAGAGTTCAATTTGTTCAGGAACGATTGCTGTCGATCTCGTTCTCTGCGCAAAGCAACCACAGGACCGGAATGCAAATCTCTACTTAGTTGGGGCTCCTAAAAGGCATCAAAAGAGGTCTGTGGAGTCGTGTTAAACAATCGCTGCTGGTAATGCAAGCCTTTAAAGAACTGGATGGGTAAGCAAGCTAATAACTAAAGTTCATGCATATTTTATAGTCAACACTATAGCAAGCGGAACAAAGGCAAGTTTACATATTAACAGGCCACGTGAAAGTCTAGAGGCCTTCGTACCCGGATATTTCATTTTTTTCAATTACACACAGCCCCGTCTACCTTCATTTTCATCTACTTTTCTTAGCTGTAAACGGGTTGAAAACATATTTATACTAAATCAATAGATCTCAAAAAATGGGGTTTCAGTTAAAATGATCCCCATCTGGGGGATAAACTTCCAAGTGAACTGTAAACTGTGAGGATGAAACATACTGTGTACAGGATGAATTTACAGCAAAAGCGCAGATTGGAGAAATATTGGATTTAATGATTTCAAAAGTATGCAGAAGTCAATCGGCTATATCGTACTGTCACGCGACCATAAAGTGAAGGTGCACGAAAGTTTGAACTGCCTCAGAACAGAGACATCAAATAAATTCCATTTGAAACTTAAAAATTTGGTTCATTAGAGGGTGCTAATGATGATGATGATGATGATGAGTTAAACAGTGGAGAAATGAAAAGGCGGCCTATTGGGTTTAACCGGTTTGGAGCAGTAATGGGGAGGTGTGAAGATAACCACCATCAGGTACCATACCATAACCAAATTCAGACAACTGCCCAGTTTTTTTGCACACATGGCCTTTAAATCTCCTAAGGTATGTAGATTACCTCTATATATCACAATTCCTGGGTAGTTCGCACACAAATAAATATTCAGAAGACTAATTGTGTGTCTAATAAAGTGTTCATAATGATGGAGGGATAGGGTTTGTTTGCCGAAATTGTGAAGCCATTTAGTAATGCACCAAATTAACCTGTCTGTTAACTGTCTTAACTGTCTTTTAACCTAATAATAATAATAATAAAGTAATATATTTGCATTTGCAAGCAGATAAAAATCAGCACACCTTGGGTGACTTAACCGGCCGCCTGTAAATTCTACGTTTTATAAAATCTGTGCTATTTTCGCGGTGTTAAATCCAGTCGCTAAAGAGACCATACGCCAAAACTCACTTGCATCTGCATGTACCGAGACGAACCTTTTGTTAGTTCTACGTGCTTCTACGAAGCTAAAGGGAGAGAGAGAAAGGAATTTTCATTTCAGACATTTAAATATATATATATATCTTCAATCACGAATATGGGCACACCGATCTGCTGGCTTTGCCAAACTAACAAGTTCCGAACAGGTGGCAATTTTCATAAATACACAACCAACTACCAGACCAAAATCGGACAAATGATAGCAACAGAAAAAAAGGGGCGACAGAAAGTGCGAGTAGATTGATAAAGTTATCCTTCAGACTTATTCTGGCTTCATTCAGGCAATCAGATCTGATCAGCAGCGTGGACAGGAAACACAAAAATGCGTCCATACACGGCGCAGATGGTTCACACACGGGGACTAGCAGATGGGTCAAAAGCGTTTCATCGAACCGAAGTCCATCAGTGCCTCACCATCTGTCATTCTCTGTCACTGCATGTCGGGTATTTATTCAAACAGGAATAGGCGCACACCAATCTAGTGGCTTCCCGAAGCAAACAAGCTCCCTATGGGTAACTTTCAAGGGTAGGATTCGGAAATAGATACCCTCGGTAATACATGTTGAATTGTGTAAAATTACCGGACTAAGGTATCACCCTAATGCTGACCCTAATCCTTGACTTTGCGCTTGCCTGCAATTTAACCTTCAACATAACCAAAACCCTACGATAACCCTAATATCCCTGAAAATTAGCACAAGACCTTCTGAGTAGGAGAAATTCCTACTAAAGTGTCTTACTGTTTCAGTTTATGCCCTCCGACAAGAATTGTCTGATGTTGGTCTTTCCATCGTATTTAGCCTAGTAGTCAATGAAAGATTCGGACTCGAATACTCTGTCTATCGCTCGGTTTCCTGAACATGCAAGGCTAGTGTTGATGTTCTCTTGGACCGCCAACCACTTTCAAATGCTGTTATTAAAAATTTAGTGCACGAGCTACCGTCATCGGACACGAGACACAAATACGTAAGATTGATTTACCAGGGTCATCGTGCACTAGGGAATATCCTTATTGTCCATTCGGAATCGACTAGTGATTCTATGTTAGTGCAAAGAAGATTAACATGGTCAATCGAACGGAGAGCCTATATTACTGGGTTCGGTTTAATTTAAATTTCGTACGAAGTTGGGGCAAGAAACCCATAAACGACGACATGCCCTCCAACGTTTGACGTGCTTGTGAGCATCAGGGTGAAAGAGGTTGTCTCCGGCTCGTTGGTCGTTGCTCTTTTTAACAGTTCTCTTCACAGGAGTACGTGCAAGCAATTACGGAATGTTGCATAACTTTTGAGGTCACAAGAGGAGAGGGTGTTTCGAAAAATGTCAGACAATTCGGGTCCGAGCGTCTGAAATTCCACAACTTGACGGATTTCTTACATAACTATTTAGGTCGCTCTGTGAGTGCGAAGAAAAATACTCAAAGACCTTTTTTTCTCAGCATCGCCTACGTCCAGGTGTCACATGCTTTCATGTGATTTACGCATGAACCAGCAGCTGTCAGTAAACGTGTAGAACTCGAACGTATCCTATCGTGTCACCCTCCACAGATATGGGTACTTTCAAACCTGCTTCCCACCATGAAACGGCATGCGTAGGACCGACTTCAAAGCAAACATGCAAATAAAAGTTGAAGAATTTGTGTTCATCTTTGACCTTCAACCGACTTCCCATGAAATTGAAAAGATCTAAAGGCAAATCCACCATAGGCGTAACGGAGAATGTTGTTGAAACGTCCCAAGACAGCAGCATATGGCGTGCGAAAATCAGGCTTTAGATGTCAGACATCTGCGGCACTGTCAAGGTCAATATAAACTTCAGATACCGAGAATTTCAAAACGTATGATGTTCCAAGAAAATTAACTGGAAAAAACTATTCTGCAGTAGGGAAACAAACAAACCTTTGGTCAAGGTTCTCTGACCCTTTTCGCAAAAGTGTTCAAATTTATCGGCAGATGAAAAGGAGTGTCGTTAAAAAAGTGCAATCTAAATGGCAAAACATTGGTTGGAGCTGAGAAGGAAGCAGACACCTCTTAGAGGAAATTGCGAAGAAAAACCCGCCCTTTGAAGCTTATTTTTAAATTATCAACTGCATAATATCGAACAGGACTTATTGGCTTGCTGGGATGGAGTGCCTTGCAATGATCGATATTCTGGATTACCGTCACTACCTCAATTATCGGACGTCACCTGATTGGTAAATAGGTACTGGTAGAAAATTACTTGCATGGCCAATTTACTTATCATGGCTAGTTATCAAGATACGCATACGAACTTATAGGAGAATAGTTAGTTTAAGGAAGGCAAACAGGTAATCGCGAAGAAATTTCTGGATTATTTATTAAGTTTGACTTTGGAAAATATTCCCCCGTATGAGAACTGATCTTACGCCACATTCCAGGGGTAAATATTACCGTATCCTAAAACTAAACTCAACAATGATAAGTAGGTGCTCACCGATCGGTTATAGGCTTCCCTCGTCCCATTGTGCTTTGGGGTTCACTCTCGCGCCCCGTTAGTAGCCGAACCTTAGGGACTAGTATTATAGGTAGAATGAAATTTCGGAAAAAGACAAAGGAGACTGGAATGGTTATTTCTGGCTTATTGGCCATCGTCAGCCAGCCATACCCAGGTGGTGCACCACCAGAGGCTCGAACGCGCGACCAGTTGATCAGAAGTCCAACGCTCTTAACATTGAGCCACGGGCTCGTTGTCTTGCCGGTTTTGATCGGGAATGTTAACAATAGTAGGTAGTTGGGGCACTACCTGTCGTTGGGTATGACTGGCTGATAACGTTAAATAAACCAGAAATAGTCATTCCAGCCTCCCTAGTCTTTGTCAGTCATGTCATTTTGACTTAACTTACATCTAATACTAGTCATACCTGCAACCCTGACTTTGGCTCTTCCCCCTAAATCTCCGACCCCCAGGAGCTTAGCGCAAGTTCACCCTTACTACAAGGATACCTATTTCCGTGTCCTACCCTTTCAGAAAACGACCATGACAGTCCGATTGAAGAAATCCTTGTCAGCAGTTCTCCAGCTCTTCCGGGGACAGCGTAAACATTTTCAACAAAAATTATTTCATGGCATCTGTTCCACCTCAATAAAGGTAGTCAAAACGACTGGAAGTGGAGTTTGTGTCTCTTCGTCCAGACATCTGAAGAAACTTCCAAAAATTAAGCGTTTTGAAATGAGGGCAGTTTTGAACGATTGGCTTCTCTGGTTCCTCCCTTTCAATGAATTTGATGGTTCTTTGTAGATTTTTTTCTAATCTCTTTGCTGAGAGAATCGTTAATCGAGGCACCAGTATGGCAGTCAATCCCACAATTTGCGCATCGTGATTATATCTATGCAAAAGTCTGATAACTGAATTAATCAAGGTAGATGCGTAAACAAAATACCTGACCTCAAAAACCTAGACAGTATGTTAATCCAAGGACAGATAATTTCGATAGCTGCCTCATAGGTCAATGGAGACCCTTTAAAATGCAATCTATAATTTGCAGCAATAAATCATATAGGCAATATACACATAACATAAAATCAATAATAGAATTTGCCTTTTGAATACTGGAATTCCAAATACCCTACAGAGGAGAACCTTCGCTTGAGAAAATTTGTGGAGCACCTCTTTGGGTTTTTAGCTAATAACCATGTTTTGAGTACTGCAAAAGAAATTGCTGTAGAAATTTAACACAACTACTAGTCTGAAAGGCGTAAAGAGGCAGTCTCTTTAGTGAAGCTATTTGAAATCAAAGCGGATATCAGATAAAATTTTAGTCTCTACATCAGTAACCTAACTGCGGTAATTTAACTCCATAAAGAAATACAGTTTGATAGGAATAGTAACTTAAATGTTAAATGGATTTTCACCGAGTTTCATTGAATTCAAAAAATTGTTTTTTTTCGGAGTAATTTGTTAGTAAACAAACATAGTCCTTTGAGAGTCAATCCTGTTCGACTTATGAACCAGAAATAACCGAAGGGATAAACATACGCTGTTCCTGCTTTCAGAGTTGCTCTTGTGATGTTAAAGACCGCACGATAACTCAAAGAATCTTAAAACTAACTAGATCATTTCTAAGCTGTAGCAGACTGGTGGAAACTAGGAATTTGTTACAGTTAGAATACATACCCTTATGCAAGGAAGCAATGTGCCAATCTCCCGATTTCCCGCCGAATCCGCGTGGTTGTCGGCTGTACGAAAAGGAGCTGATTTCTTATTTCTGTTACGAAAGATGAGCCGAGTAGAGCAATTTGTCCTGGATAAAATACAAAACAAAAATCGTCTTTGGCGAAGATGGAACAGTCGGATTTGTTTCTTGTTTAAAAACTCGATAAAGCACGGAATATTTCAGCTAACTGACATCGTTGTGCCTGCATGGCTTTTATATTTTTTTTCAAAATTTGCTATAACTAGGAAATATTACAGCTATTGAAAGATTATTCCAGGTATTGACTGTACCAAAAATAAAAAAATGGTTGTAACGACTGAAATTCAACATGAACAGGCTTAATAAATTCAAACACAAACCATTAAACGAGAAAGGTATCAAATGAGAATAAAATATATATAAATTACACGAATTCGTAAGGATTACTTATGTGGCCCCAAAACAGGACATGTGAACAGAAGCCGCTCGCAAAACTGGTATTTTTTGTGTTTACTTCTAGGGCAAAGAGAGTTAAGTTTACGTAGAAGATGGTAACGACAAAGAAAAAAGCCGGAATGGCCATTTATCGCTTATTAGCCCTCATCAGCCTGCGAGGGCTTAAGATTGAGTTCAGAGACACAGCGGGACAAGCATGTTACACAACCAGATCTGTGAGGGCTACTCTATGACAGTTAGGTTTATGGTTAGGATTAGGACTAAGTTTAGGGTTAAGGTTAGCTTTAAGGTAAGTTAGGGTTAGTTTTATCTGTAGATTTAAGGTTAAGGGCTACCACCTAGGTTTTTGTTAGGACACATTTTAGATTTGGAATAGGTGAATATTCACCATTCCCGAAATTAGTCATAGGGTCACCTTTATTTCTGGGTTGGGCATTCTTGTTCCCGTGTTCTGTTTAGGGGGCCACACAAGTAATTCTTACGCTAAAATGCCAAAAAAAGGTGATCTTTCTCCAAAAAGATTCGTTTCAAGAAATTGAGATTTCCAAGAATTGGTTCAAATGCCTTTTGGATGAAAGAACCCCCTCCACGTTGCATCCAAATGAAGCAAAATGTATCCTCTTAAGAAAGCCCGTAATTCTTCAATGAATTCAACAAAAAAAAGAATTCGCGGCAGCCCATAAAAGCGTAGAGGCGAGTTCCAGGAAGCAATTGCGAGGACGAAGAAACGATCGCTGGAACGAGAGATTTATTCGCTTAACGTTTAGAATTCACGCTCGAATCCCCCAGTGGACAGAAAATCAGTTTCTACAGTATTTATAGGAATTACATATTACTACACCTAACAAAGTAGGCATTTATCGCACCATGCACAGCTATCTGTACTGAACGGATGTCAATTTGGCATGTGTAAGGACATAGCAACCACAACCCACTGCTTGCGTCACCTGTGCAACTCACTAACCTACCCGATTCCGTCCCAGATGATGAGCTCGAATGGGAATCGGAAACATCAAGCGAATAGAAATTGTGATCCCGCGATTGCGTCTCCTTCCTCGCGGCGACGAAGTAGTTTGAGACTTGACTGCACACGATACTACCTTCTGTTCTTTCTTGCTTGAGAAGAGTGACTTGGTTCGTGACAAAATCGGAAATTTCAGAATTTCGTCGATTCAACCCACTCATTTTTCTCACGTACACAAAGACACACAAATGCACAACGCTTGCGACGGTAGCACCATTTAACCTTCGTGGAGCAACTTCATTGCTTATGATTTGGAAAACGGTAGAGGTTTGGCCTCATAAAATCTGACCACAGTCGGTATCAAACACCATTTATTTTCACAGCGAATTTGCCCATTCGTCCTCCGTCTCGCAGTTTTGTGAGCCAGGAACGAGATGCTTACTGACAGGCTCACACTCATCAGAAACTTGCCTGCATTTTACCGATAACTCAACCCTACACGACTGATCTTAATGACTTTAAATAGCTATAAATTCAGTAAGTGTTGGTTGAAAAATTAGTTCCGAGGGCGGTGTAGAAGAAAAATTGGCTATTTGACCTTCGCAATCCGGCCCTCTAACCAGAATTTGTCGGTGGACGTTACCTCAACGTAAATAGGTTGAGGTCATTGGTCAACTACCTGGCAGATGACGAAGAATTAGAAAAAAGTGGTTGGTATCATCTTTTTCGCCTAAAGCAAACCGTTTAAGAACAAATATTTAAATTACTCTACTTTGATACGCGACATTATGATTCTACAAAGTGTGCATTAGGAGAGGAAGATGAGATACATGAACCTATATTAACCCGCCTTCTAGCGGTATACGAGAGCATCTCATAAACCAAATTTTTCTAGTATGGGGCCCAGTTGACGTGGGTAGCCGATAAAGTTTTGGAGGTTCAAGTCCTTCAATCGGTCCACACCGAATATTTTGTGAGAATGTCAGCGAATGCTAGAAGTAAACTCTTCTTTCGGAATTCGGGCCCATCATCACCCGAATTTGGTCATCAGGTTTCATCAGCCCACAGAAAAACATTTCTTTTCTATATGTACTGACCAAAGCATCATGTAGCACTTGCAACTCGAAGCGGTCCACATGCTAAAGTATCAAATCCACCACCTTTTCTGTCCTAACATTGAAAAATAATGACTGGTTAAAACATATTTATCATGTGCTTTGTGCGGCACAATTTTTGTGGAAAGCCGTTGATAAATTTAAACAAAGGATATTTCTTCACGGAGGTGAAACGTTTTCAAAAGCACTTGAACAATGTTCACCGGCAAGTGATACGCGAAAAAATTAAATTCCCAATAGCAGTAAGTATACTTTTTTCCACCGAGGGCAATTCGTATGCAAAAAATGAACTGCGACCGGTAAGCTGGTCAACAACCATGGTCACGGATGTTATAACATTAACCGGCAATGCAAAATGCGTGTTCTAAATTGCAAGTTGTAACTCATGCGACCTGAAAGGATACCATTTTACCTCCTGAGAGGTTAAAAGTGGAAGGCTAGGGAGATGATAAATAAGAAGATAAACTGCAGGATCGCCGATCGCCACAGTGACTTGCCTGAGGCATATGCGGTTTGCGCCTTTTGCTCTAAGCATCTAAGATTCTGACAAAGTAAACGAGAAATATAGAACCTTTAAAATCCAAAAATAAGCCTTCAAGATATACTGCATGTTTTTGAGTGGTTCATGCATTCCAGTCAGACTTGGATTAGTCCAGACATAGCAACACATCCCCGTCGGCGTTAGATAGCAACAAAAAGCACTTATGCGACTCTAGGCGATATCCACGCAAGGATTACGTTGGAAGGCTGTTCAGCCTTGCCAGTCATTACATGCAATCTAATCCCTAGTTTTTTAATAGGTGAGAAATCGACTAGTACGTGGAGGATGGAAGAGGTATTGAGACCAACACGACACGCCAGCGCATTCCTCACTGTGACCAACCTGAAGCGCTTGATCCTCTCAGCACGTGCAACAAGTCATGACTTAGATGACTGCCGGCTGACAAGGTTACTTGGTTTCTATAGGGACTGAGATTCAGCCTGCGGTGTGGCCTCCCCTACAGTAGCCTGCAACATCTGAACCGGTTACCAGGTCACGTGTAGCACGCGCCGACGGGATGTTAAGCTTCTTCAGCCCACGTCCACCTCCAGTCGCCTTGACTATGAAAACACAGTGAAATGAGGGAGTAGGAAGTGCATTTGATGCTGCGAAAGTTCACTCAACTCTCCGGCGCATTTCGGGCCACTTCGCGGGTTGTTGGTTGACTAATCCCTTGAGACCTTCGAGATGTCATAGAGACCATAGGGCGCTACTATCATGTGCACTAATCACACCACCCTGTCCACAAAAAATAATATTCATGACATACTGTGCCTGTAGAGAAACATTGAGGTTTATCTTCGAGTTACCTTGCATTCATTACGAAAATTCAAGTTTCCTGATCAGTGGACAACTAATAAGCATACTTCTGTTATGTCAATTCTTGTCTCTCTAGTATGATACAACGTCCAGTAGAGACTATGCAAATATAGCTGGCGTAGTTATCGACACAACACAAATGAATGCACCCTGCTGGAGCTGGTTACGGTCCAGCTTGATGAGATGAAGGAAACCTTGATTCTAGCGAGTGAACGGCTTTAATTTTCCTTGCTTATGCACACAGCTGGAATGTGAACACTCACCTTCGTAAATATACATTTGTTGCTGGGAAATCGCCTTACTGGTAGTTATGATTCTATCGTGTACCAATGAACATCAGTACTGAAATATTATGTAGGCAATTTTTCCGCTTGAAAGCCTATTTAAAGTGAGTGATTCATGTTACATTGATTTCGACACAGCAACTGTCGCCTAATTTATGGACACTCTACGCTGACGTTCAGTTCCCTTTGAGGTATCAGAAAACTTTATGAAGAACTTTTAAATTTTCAGGCCTTTAGCAGAAGCTATGGCAAATCTGGAGGCTCTTTGATACAGATATAAATATAACGCAGAAACATTTGGTAAACCTGGGTAGAACTACAGAAAGTTCTATCTAGAAAAGGTGCGTACAGCAAGGTAGCTAATTGGGCGGAGTGTTTTCAGAATCTCGGGTTCAAGCATATCAAACGAAGAGGAGGAGGAGTGGGGTGAATAATTGGTCACCATGCTACAAATCACTAAAATTAGAGAATAAGAGCGACGAAGTGAATAATTTTCATAGAAAAGGACCCCATGTAATTATTGGCCATGGCAACTGCAGGGGCTGAAGGAAGTTCCTTTACACACACAGGAGCAATTTGACTAATCTGATTGGGTTTTACCGTAGTTTTACTTTGACGGGTCGTGGTGAGCTCGGTGAAGTAAGCAACTGTATGCATACCTTAAAACGCGATTAAGTGCTTAACCATCCTTATTTATTTCCACCAAATGAGTTTTGCTAGACCTTTTTCAGTCTTCCATAGACTTTCGAGACTGGGGAACACATTTATTAAGACCAAATGTTACCATAAGTTAATTAGTTTGTAGGGAAAAGACACGCAAACACTATAAATCCAGGGAGATATGGATTACAACCTCGGGAAAGCGGGCCGAAACTTTAGACCAGAACAGGCACATATCCAGCAGCCTGATCCCATAGGCTACAGTCACCCAAACAATTTCCGAAATTAGTGGGAGCAAAAAAATGCCCCAGCCGCAGATGATCGAAGTCCATTCAAGCAACTCAAAGTATCGAAAACTGACGTTACGTGCGTAGGAATGACATCAGCGACAGGGACAGCAGGGATTCGAGGTGCATAATAAGGTCATTTGTTAACCAACCGTCAACCAGTGCCTACTAAATCCTTAGCCTTATAGATCCTTCGAATAGTTCAATAAAGTGACGTGGGGAGAAAGTGATTGACCAACGAGTTCCGGCGAGGATTTAGCCGGCGGTTGGGAAGCGAGAATGCAAATGCATTCCATTAACCGACCACAACCAGCATGTTCCTCACCAAACCGATGGAAACTTAGTTTTTGACTGCCAGAAATGATAAAATGACAGTGAGTCGGGTTAAAAAGTGACTTGCAACAACGAGAGACAAGACGTAAAGGAAAACTCACCTAGCGCGGGGTCTTCGCAGTGCCAGTGCTTACACTGAAGTACTCGCGCACACAATACCGACACCTAGGCGTCTTCCGAGTAGATATTCGATTCCACCGGGTGCGTAGGTAAGGGGGGCTGCATCCTGCGCCGGCCAATCAGAGCGTGCACATGCAAATGAGTCCTCGTGCATGATGCCGGTGCGTGCGCGCGTACATGCGGGCTCTTGGCGCTGGCTTGACCTGAAAGTCGGAAGGAGCAGACCTGACACCTCCCAGCCATGACATAACACACACACACACACAGCCGCGCACGCCACCGCGAGTGACCATCGTCCCGACTGCTGCGTCCGATATGATTACCAGGGCGACAATTATCACTACACTCGCGATTTTTACGTGCGTGCGCGCAAGCGATTGAGCGCCGCGGAACACCGACAGTCAAGGTCGAGCCCTCGTGAATTGAAATCGTCCATGAAGTGTATAGTTCACCACCTGTGCACGCCTAAAGTGCCGCATATTAAGTGGTTAACAAGTACAAAATATTGGCAGTATCCGCGGCCCCCTTCGCCCTGGCCATGGCCCTTGGCTGCAAGTGGAAAGAGTTAGTGGGTTGGTGGGTGGGTGGGGGGGGGGAGGGGGCAGACGGTGATAATTTAAACTTTTTCATGACCGTGCATAGTACGCGTATGCACGGGGTCATAGGGTGATGCCTTTAAAGAACCTATGCTCGACAAAGCTGCGGTGTACTTTTGTCTTCTCCGAGTGCATCTAAAACGTTCTAGCCTCTGACCGGGGCATTCTGCATGCCGTGCATTGTCACCAACAGGCCCTAATTGCCAAAGGGTTTTGGAAAAAAAACGACCGAATTTGTCTCCTCATGTTTTCTGTCATTGGCGCCCGGTCACTCAGATCTCGCCCCAGAACGGCCTAGTTACAAAACCCGATCCAGTAGCGTTTTTTGGCTGTGGTTCAAAGAGTAAACCATGGAGGTCTACACTCCGTCCATTGTGATCACGCATAACTACTCAGCTGCGAGTGAACTGAATGAGTACGACTCAAAAGGGACGTAAAATGATCTTTACCTTAGTCTATTTTCAAGTGTTTAGAGCTATCTACAAAACGACAATTGTCTAGTGTTATTTATCGAAAACTACCCATATGGGGCGAGAATAACTAAACATTCCGCATTAATCCAATAAAGGTCATGTTATTCCATTTACAAGATGGATTTAAAAGTCAAAATCACAAGAGGATCAGTAAGGTCGCAGTGTAAAGTCTGTATAAAAATGATATGCCAGGTCTCTTCCGACGCCAAACAACGTCGCATTAGCAGGAAAACTTCTCTGATTGGGTCAATTTCACTCCAAGTACGTAAGAAAGGAGATTTCTCCATAGAAAGATGATGATCTCCGATGAGGGACATGTTTATAATCGGCAATAATTATGTAATTCTTCAGGTATCTTCCTGAAACAGTCAGGTATACACTGCATAGCGTTGATGAGAACTGTCTCCCCCCCCCCCCCCTTAGGCGTACGGCAACTTGCAAAGTTGTGATCGAGGTAAAAAACACAACTACTTACAGATACACACAAAATGGTTCATCAATGAAAAACTATAGAGCACTAATGACTGCTTACTACCTTGCAAATTCAAATTTTTGGCCGCAAGACACGAGAATAAGAAACCACTGTTATACACGGGGCATTGTTCAAAATTCCAGGACGAAAAATTATTCCCTTGCAACTCCAACCCTAACCCGACCACCAACTTAAAAGCTATCCCTAAAGTTAACCCTCATGCTCTGGATTGTTAGATCATCAGGTTAGCAGGCGATTTCACAGACATGATGGAAGAAGTCCAAACTCCTGAGCGAAACCTTCGCAGTAGACATTCTAAAATAAGTTGAACGGTAACAAGCAGATAACTTTGGGCATAAAAAGCTTCAGACTAGCTTTTTAACCAAAATTTCCCAAGCTAAGAACTTTATTTTATTATCAGAGCGCAAACAGTTATATCGGATTCACATGGCAGGGTGGTGACCAAGGCGTGCAGTGAAAGGACTGTCACCGGCTTTCCGCATACTAAATGATCTTTATAACTCGGATTTAACTTGAACTGAATTACGAGGGACTACAGTTTAACTTCCGTGGAGGATATGCTCCAGCTAACTCAGTAAAATGCTTGAGTTGTGTAGATCATCTTTCAACCCGACTGTAGGTGTCACTTTCCCTTACTGTTGACGCCTCTGTAAAATGAATTATATTTTATAGAAGGTATCGACAAAACGTTGATCCTTCCATTCCTTTAAAAGAATATTACATCTGCTTTACATTGCATTTGTAAAAAGAGAAATTTTTTTAGTCTTTTCCGTTTTAAGAATTTTGGAAACGCTTGCATGACTATTCACGTACCCAGTGCAATGAGATTCCTTTATGTGACTCGTATTGGATGCACAGGTCACAATTATATTTGAGTGCCGACGAGGCTCTTTACGGAGTCCTTCGGATTTATGCTAATTTTTTTCGAGAGAAGCGAACTATAACATAAAGTTCACGTCCTATGGACACTTCAAACTACTTACTCTGTATTTAAATATATTAAAAATCGAAGGCTTCTTAAATCAAAAATAAAAGTACAAAATTTGAAGGCGAAGTAAGTAAGGACAGGTGGCGATGCAGTGTGTTTCAAAAAGCCCAGGCATTAACAGGTTTTCTTTCATAGGTGAAAGCACTTTACTTCCTGCATACAACTTAAAGAAAGCGTATTTTCATATGACATTAGGGTAAGATAGTATCCTTTTGCGTCCGTCTCGCACAGGATAATCAACCTTCGTTGAAGAACGCTCACCGATTTTTAACGAAACTCACTTGTTCTGTTCTGCCTCGACGTTAATTCTCGAGCCCCACCAGCAGCCGCATAGCCGCTAGTATCATAGGCGGAGGAAAATTACCGGCAACGACAAGGGAGACTGGAATGGCCATTTTGGGTTTATTTGCCATCATCAGTCAGCCAATGATTAGGGCGTTTGACTTCTGATCAACAACTCACCGGTTCGAGCCTTGGGTGGTGTACCACCTGCGGTTTGGGCATGACTGGCTGATGACAGCTAATGAGCCAAAAATGGTCATTCCAGTTTCCCTTGTCTTTGCCGACAATTTTCCTCAGTTCAGTGTTGCTATATTTACTCTATGGCACATTTATAGGAAGAGCATGGAGCTTAAAGTTAAACCACGATCAAAAAATAACAAGATTAAAATTTTATCGATAGCAGAAAAATAAATGTAAGTATCGGTCAGAAAACTACACCAACGAGCAAAATGCCTTAATATAACCCGTGAATTTATTTTCATAAACGATTAAGTACGGGTGCCTTTAACTTCAAGTTACCCAAGAAAGCAATTTTAAAATTACAGTAGGCTTGCCAACTGAAAAATGCTACCGAAATACTGAAAGGTGTTTATGGTTTCAAAAGTGAGGTTGTAGCAAAAATACCCAGGTATCAGCAGGCTGTTCGTTAATCGGAAAAGTATTTGTCTTCACGCATACAACTTAAAGAAAACGTATATTCCTATGGCATTAAGGTAGGGAATTATCCGTTTGCGCCCGTCCCGCACAAGGTAATTAAATCCATGCATGCATCGGAAACCAAAGTAAAGTGAGCACGTTACCGTAACAAGTATTATGGCACAGGCGCAATGACGAATAATCAAAACATGTGTCTTTGTTACCATGACATTCTTAGTATTTACGTATGCTTCCTTGCAGAATTGACTCTTCTTATGTAACAAATCTTTTTTGTATGCGAATCAGGTAGATAAGCGGAAAGATGCCCGACCTGAAGGTATCCTACCACTGCGCGCAAATGTACTGGAGAGTGAACTCCTAACTAATCAGCTTTGAAGCAAGTAGGTACTGAGTTTTACTCAAAATTTCCGCCTCCAGCGGTTTACTTGGCTCCACAGGTGTTTTTCCCACGTTAGCGTGGCTGATGGTTTTTGTATGTCTTTGTAGTAAGCGAGTTAATCGTCTGCATTTTGCCATGAAATGCTAATTCAGTACTTGGGGCATTTGATATAAATTATTGGTCTCAAAAGTGAGTGTTTAAAGGCATGCTACTGGAGTTCCATAATTTTTTGGCCCCAAACTTTGAAGTAATTTGCAACAGAGATGACTCGCAGTATGCAAGCAGTGTTTGAACATACCGCAACCGAAAAAAATGAACAGGTCTGCGGCAGGTGTTCCTCAAGGTTAATGAGTGCTCTGACGAAATGCCCTTACTTTCAAGACAGCACCGTGCGAAATCGAGTTTGTGCAAGTGGGAAATCGAAAAAGGTTGTGCTTTGAGGTGTGATCATCGCTGTTCCTGTGATATAAACGCCAGTCCTTTTAAAGTTTTCATTTCTTTAGAAATTAATTTGTAACTTGGAGCAAATTAGTTGATTCAAGGTCTATAGGCACAGAAAATAAAAGGCTCAAATTTCGAAACTGCAGTATTTACCAGAAAGCACACAGGGAATGCTGGAGGACCCACTGATGAGCTGAACCCCTCGCAGTTGTGTTAAACAGCGGCAGAATATCGACGAAACACGTATGTTTGGGATTTAAGCAATTGCCTGTGCTGCTAGGCTGGGAAATTATTTAACAGGTGTCCTTTTAGTACAGAGTTAGTGCGTTGGACTTCTGATAAACAGGTCGCGGTCCGAAACTTGCTTGGGGCACACCTGTGGTTGGGTATGACTGGCTAATGATGCTTAATGAGCCAGCAATGGCCATTCTAGTCTATGTTAATCTGCCTTTACTACTAATAGCTGCTGTGCCGCTACTCGTGGAGGTCGATAGGGGCGCACCAGAGCAGAACGGAATGCGTGAGTTCTGTTATCGATCGGTGAGCGTTCATCAACGAAAAGGGGGCTTTTGTCTGATAACAACCCACAGTCAACAAAGAAGCTTGATAAGATTGACTCTGGCTTACATAAGAAGAGAACTTTAGTCACTGTTAAGTAGTCCTTTACGGACTTACTTCCCCATAGCCTAGTTAGTCAAATTTCTGCGTCTAAGAAAATGCAAGATGGAGTCATAACAAATACAGTAGATTGGCGATGTCTTGCAATAGAAGACGACATTTTGAGACGTAGTTTCGCTTTGAAAAAATTAATAGTAATTATCGTGCAACATATTTCAGTCAGATCAGATCAGGTTTCGACCGAGCTCCTTTCCTCCTGCCAAAATCACAACTTAATAAGCATAAACTTTTACTATTGATTTTCGATGCTCTTCTAAATCCAAATTTGATTTTATAGAAAACATGCATAAAAAAATATTTTTTTACTGTGCTCATTTCGTGAAAAATTACATTTTATTCAAGGTTTTATAATCAAGGAAGGAGTATCTTTTAGGTTAAAAATGTTTTTTTCTTCAATTTTTTATAATTTAGAAACCGACATGCTTTTACACTTTGAATTTAGGTTTTCCAAACTACAAGCTGTACATGTTCTATTAAGGAAAATCAAACATTTCTGTATGCTACTAAAAGAAGTTTATTTAGCATTCAAGCAAGCATCCTTAATAAATGAACAGATACGATGCTTTTTGAATGGAAATTTCACGACCTTTAAAAATCTCATAATAATGAAGTTTTTAAGACCAAACAATACGCCATCTACAAGTTTAAAATTTGAAGAAGACCATATTTCCAACCACCCGACTACATTAATTTTTAGTACATTTTAGAATTTCGTTCAGCAATGTTTGAGATAGTACATTTAATGTTTCTAGGTAAATAAAATGTTATCCTATAAATAGATACTATACGTTGCGAAAATGATAAAATATACTGACTGAACTTAAAATATCCAGTAAGTGGATACACTGGACACGACAAACTTATTTTTTGGTGGAGGATATACTTTGTTGTAGAACATTTTGGATAAAAATCGGCTCTCGATTAAACCAGAAAATCCGCCTTCATCAAACGTACTTGCCCTCATCTTATTGTTTAGAGTCATTGATCTAAGGAAATTGTTCACCAGAACCCTACCCAGCATTAAAATTTGTGCAATCAGTCAGCATACCGCAGGGGAGGCATGCTACCCAAAATAGTTGCCTTTAGCCCTTTTGGATTCTTTTATGTACTTAGCCTTGTGCTCAGAAGCCCTAGCTTTAACAAAATTGGATTGTTTGCTAATGCCTATCGTCAAATAGACAAGATTGCCGTTTGAAGGAGACAGGATCTTCTAGCGCTGTGGTTTTAAAATTTTGATGGTTTTTAACAGGAACGTTACTCTCAGCTGCCCCTCGTTCAAAATTATTCACACTACATTATTCGAACAGTAACTCGACGATGCCGCTCTCTAGGACAGTTTTTGGACAGGTTGTGACAGTAGTATGTTGCAACCACAATCCTCAACAGAACATGAGGTCTTTAATCTCCTTCGTGGTGGTCAAGTTTGCTAAAAGGTAATTGTATGCCTTTGAGGCACACAGGAATGAGGAAATGCACCCAAAGCCTCAACTGTGCAGGCATATAAAGGGACAGTCAAAGTAGTGCCACAAAAAGTGTTCGAATACTTGTGCCATGGAACCATTTTACATGTCATCGGGCTCGATGCGTATTCGATTATAGGCATGAATCGGGTTGATTTCTGAAAAAACCGCTTCCTCTGCAACAAAAGCACTTTGAAATCTTAAATTGTTTCTGCGCTCCTTCCTCTTTTTATAGTCATCGAATGGTAGCTGGGGTCTAGGGAATAAGGTACAAGGGTGAACGCGGGTAAGTATCTGACCATCTGGTGATGACTATTTCAAGCATGCGCCCGAACTCCGCCTTGGTGAACTTTATACGATAGGCAACAATATGAGAGGGTCTAGGTAAATTAGTAGGGCCCTTACTGTTGATGTGATGTGTGAGGGAATATTTGGTGTTTACCCCTCAAATTGAGGGTATCGTCGGGTCCAGAAACTATCCAGAAATGTTGAGATAAAGATCAGCAGTTAGGGGGACAACGCGAGAGTAAACGGACCGAAGTGGACCTTAAACCATCGTCAAGCTGTCATGGGGTCATCAATGCTTACTATCCGCTTAAAGTGTGAAATTTCTGGGGAAATCGGCTCCTCACATCATGATAGAAATGCTCTTTTGAATGTTGGATTAAGACCCCAGTGAAAAGCGGTTATATTGATGATTTTTGCTCTCCTCAGAAATTTATCGCTAACTTTGAGTAAATCAGTCTATTTTGAGATTTAAAGGCATACACTGAAAGGTAATATGGATATTTCGGCCGACCTCTATCAGCTACAGCGAAATGCTACTAATACTACAGTGGTACATACTACTGGCTCCATGTTGGTTTTTAAATTAAAATTATGTGGTTATCTCGCTGTGACTGATAGAAGAGGATCAAAATATTCATATCAACTTTTAGTTCACAGTTGTGTTAAAACAGCGGCAGAAAACAAACGAGACATGTGTCTGGGCTTTTAGCTGTAAATATGGTTCCAACAGTGTCTCAGCAGTTATATTATTGGCAGTGGCGGGAAAACAGCCATTGAGAAGGCTATTTTGATCGCTCAACCCAGTTAGTGGTCGTCTGTGCTGTCAAACAGGACGGTTTCTTGACTCCTTGAAGGATGAAATCAATAGCCATAGATAGAGACAACGTTTTTCCGTGGGTTCAGTTTCCATATCGTAACCCCAACTCCAACTTTAACCCTTGCATTCACATTATTTTCCCATGAATTTATTGCAAACCACCTTTTTATTGGCGATTCTCGGTCATCATTCCTGCAGAAGCAATGAGATCTTCCTATTTCTTGTGATTTGTCCTCGTCTCATCGATGGTACTTTTTAACTGAGTTATTATTTTCACAAACGTTAAATCCCCACCACCTGGTGCGTTGGCCCCTCGCTAAAGTCAGTTCCCGAGTTGGTTAGAAAATGTCGTTGACACGTAATTGTTTGGTCGAAAATCGATAATTTAAACCTGCTAATTTGAATTATCGATTTTGGTGCGTTGTTTTGTTGAACTATCCTCGGAGCCGTAACTCATTATTAAACACATCTGGTAGTGGGAAGGAAATCAAGTGGCAGATAGGAGCATAGCCAGACAGGTGCGATCGTCAGCCCCAGGTAGGCATGGACGCTAAAAAGTCGAAGATGGTCGCCGAAGAACCATCATGACGTTACCTGAGCTTAACTTCCACCCTTGCCAGTATTTTAATCCCACGTTAGCAGTCCTTTCTCGTGGGTACTATACAGTAGGCGGCATATCTGATGACATGTTAAATGAAAGTCTGAAGGATGACCATAATATAGGAGGTTGGTGTCTAATATTGATTATCATGTCATCTGGCCAGAATGCCTAGTTTTTGAATGGGCGTCGTTCCGGCCGCATGCAACAAAAAACTCGCTAAAATTACTTCATGAATAGTCTTCATTTTCCATTGAAAATCGATTGCTTATAAATTTAGATATACTGTACAGAAAGCAGGCGTATATATATTATTGTACTCTCTGTGTACTACTGTGTCTTCTTTAAATTTTCTACCTGAGGAAATAGAACCTTTCAACTTAAAGAACGTTCGCAATTTTAAGATTTTAAAGATCGTAAATTTTTTCCTCCGCTAGCAGTTTATCTTTTGACCCTTTGATGAATTTGAGAGCAATGTTCAGCTCTATTGCAAACTTTAATGATCTATATCTGGTATCTTCTCAGTAGCACAGAGAAACATATTATTTTATAAATGGAAAATGCACAGCTTGAGGTTTGAAAACCTTAAATGGAAGTGCAATGGCAGATCGGGTCTAAGATTATTGGGAATTAAATAATATTTTCAAAACTTAGTTTCTCTTCAAAAAAAGACTATGAAATGCGTACGAGGAAAGCTATTTTTGTTTATGCTGTTTATCATCTAAATGGGTTGATGCATATAATTTAAGTAGTCGTTTGTAGCGAGTTTGGATTTTTTTAGGCGTCTGGAATGAGGTGTATTACAAAGCTGGCAGTCTCTGGTAACTGAATTACCTTGGGATGCTGCTGCTGAATAATCAGTAATACAGTCCCGCCTAAATGCCACTTTCTAGTTAAAAGAATATGTCTTTATTTTAGGTAACGCTTCAGAAGATACGTCTTCTATGGTATATAATAATTCCAGTCAATGTTTGAACCCTTTTTAGCGGCCAATGTGAATGAACCCGGAGACATTCCTAAACTTCTTGCTCGAAAGTGATCAGAAAGTGTCTGCCTGGTTCTATTGCGTGGTTGAAAGTGGAAAAAACCCTTAATGGAGTATCCTTTGGAATCAATCCAATCTTGGGACTCTTAAAGCGTAAAATGAAACGACCTCCACGTTCTAATTTGCCTCCAAGATTTTTTCCAATGGCACATTAATCCAGGAGCTCATTTAGCGTGCACATACACAATTTTTTACGGTAAAATCTACTGCCACGACCTTTTAACTTAGCCTGTGGAACTGGAGAATTTTGCATTCAAACCAGTCTTTTATTAGTGCCTAATCTAGCAGAGGGAACTGCGGCGATCGCAATGAACGCGGCGTCGTCATGCGAACAGTAAAGCGGACAATCTCCACCCTGACGAACACGATGCGGGAGGAGTAGGAAGTTAGATCCGAAGTTCGTGAACTTGAAACCACAAGTCATTAGCCATGGAAATGTTGTGCATAAGCAGCTAACTGAAAACGAACCGAGTATACTAAGCAGTGGAGCCATTTTGAACATCGAGTGTACCAAACATAGCAAATTAACCACTGCACGTTGACGTACGCTGCGCCGAACCAACGCAAGAAACAGGGGAAGAAAGAACCAAATGGCCAGTAGACTCATCGGCAGTATATAACCTGCTAAAACCGAACAAATAAAAGAATTTTAAATGAACAGGGACGACATAATGCTACCTGTCACCAAGGTCAAACCAAATATCATGGTTATCCGCACGGAATGCAATAAAAAGGCACAAGTTATCATCGACCAGCAGTCCTGTGAACCTAGGCCATACAAGACACATGAATGATCGCAGAGATAACTAAACTTTGCAAACGGCGCAGGCGCAAACGAATTGCAGCAGTAAATGCCAACTGACAAGTTATGTGGACTACGCAAAATCCTGCAGGTTTTCGACTCATTGTTTCTCTGAGATACAGCTCCGCCTACATGGATAGTTCGAAAAATAAACTCCCTTAGAGATGGTTCTTCCACTTCCTCACCAGGGCTAACTGATTTAACTGTGGTGTCCTTCGACGTGGTCTCATTATCCATATCTGGCCCGTCGATCCTGATGTGCGATGTGCTGTACAGGCAGCTTGAAGATAAGTGCGACGGAATTCTAAGAGTCCTCAAATTTGAGTGACGAATGAAACCCTTTTCCTTCTGTAGGGGGCCTTTTTTACCTTCACTAGTGAAGCATACTAGAGGAATACTTACTATGAATGGATTCCTTTTTAACCACTATGATCCTTTGATAGTGCGCATCTGCGTGGACACCACATTCATTGTAATAAAGAAGAGCAGACGATCAAGTTTTCGATAAATACTTAGCAAAATCTTCCCTAAAATTCAGTGGACAAAGAAGGTAACGAAGGCCAGACGTTCGTCCTTCCTCAAAGATCTAGTCATGCACAGACCTAGTGGTGACCAAGATGTTTCGGAGGTAAACTAATACAACCTAGATCTCCCCTTATCACAGCAAATCTTGAATAGCGCACAAGCGCAGCTGTGCCAGAGAACTGAAGCTGAAGGAAATGCAGTGGACCGAAGAAACGAGTACAGGAACCCTGAAGTAGACGGAACTTTGTCATCCCCTCTCTCCATGCGCGCCTACATAGGCCATCCGTGATACAACAGTTCGAACGTCGTAGTCCGACGATGTCCACCGTATGTTCCACGGAAGGGTGGTGCAGGGACGGCGACTTGCGCGTGATTTAGTTTAAAGTGATAGTAGACTTCCGCTGCATCTACCACACTCTCTCCTCCTCCTCCTCCTCCACCTGAGCCCGTTGTCATGACAGAGTCAAGAAAACCGGAGACGGGAGAGGGCGCAGGTGGCTGGCGCGGCCTGAGCCGCCACTGGACGTACCACCACACCTGGCTTGGATCCCACGCAGTGGGTGTGCCATAAAGGCCACATTAAGAAGGAGCCGTTGCAGCCTGACTCTCAGTCCACCAGTCAGCCACTACACACAAAACACATATTGGGCTGACCACGCGGTCCGCGTTATCCCGTCAGTTGGCAACCTTCCAAGCCACGGCTTTTAGCGCACCGTCATAGTTTCAAGCGCGTCAGATTGTTTATAGTGAGGAATATGCGCTGAGCTGTCGACCTCACTTTCTCCCCCACCCCCACAGTCAGACTACTGTCCGAGCCGGTCAGTTGCCTGATGTGGGAGTGGGTGCATTGGCTGACGGATTGGCGAACCCGTCTTCGCGCGCCACAGCATGACATGGCCCCCATAAAGCACACACCATGATTCACTAAATTAGCGGATCTGGAGGAGCCATCGCTGTCTGACTCCCAGTCCACTGCTCAGCCGCTCGACGCACACAACACATACACTGGGCCGACGGCGTGAATTGGTGTAAGCGTCAGATTGGCAGCCTACCAAGACAAGATTTTTAGGAAACCGTGATATCCGCGATACAGCCACCAACATATATATATATATATATCAAAGTATCCTAAAAATCTTGTCTTGGGAGGCTGCCAATCTGACGCTTACACCATTTCAGGGGCAATAGAACAGTTTATTTCAGCTTTTGAGCAGATACCAGTTATTTTCTGGCAGTTAACATGCGTGCAGAAACCATGCAGATGGAGGAATACGTATCCATATGAACACAAATGGGTCATTTTGTGGGGCAACCCGCTGGCCGAAAGTCGTTAAGTACACGCCGGTCGATTGCTACGCTGACTTCATATTCACTCATGTAGTGGCACGGGTTAGCAATAAGGCAGCGCTTGAGGCTCGCAGCTCTGATACCAACTCTTTTAACCGACATATTGAACTTTCGACCTGCTATCGCGAGTTATGCTCGCGTGACCAGACACAGAGACCCACTTTCCTGACAAGGACGCACAGGACCACCGCGTCGTGAAACCGTGGCCAGTCAGACAGCGTGAACACGGTTCCGATCGAGGGGACATGGAACCCCTTACACAGCCACTCATCATTATTCTTCCATGACATGTGAAGCTAGGTTCTTATGAGGGCCGAAAGCTCAGACAGCCTCAAAACTCGATTTGGTGATCGTAGTACGCTTATAAGAGGACACAAATCACATTCATACGTTACACGTTGAAAAAAGTAAATGTGATAGCTGACACAAGATCTTAATTCGCCTCAAGTTTTGAATTCACGTTTGAAGTTATCACGTGGTACAGCATTAGATACGGGTACTTCGTGCACAGGGAGTTGCAGTATATATAGGATACAGTCGCTGTGCTAGTGCATACGTATGACAATAAGCGGTTTCGAGTTTCGAGTATCGTTGCCGTCTGGTGCGCTAATTGCCTGATGACCGGCATGCGGGGTGTTATGTCCTGAAATTTCATCGCCCACATTGGAGGTTGGCGTGCTGAGGGCTCGGAAACTACCTAGCTTACCGACGTTGGTGTGGACGCTAATGTCACCCCTCGCGAGAACTTCGGTTTAGCTGAACTTGAATGTGTGACCGGGTCTTGTCCAATGAGCCGTAACTGAAGAATTGGTTTTATTTTATCCGCACTGCTACCGCCAATTCTCAAGTTGCGTCTCATTCGACGAGATCCGGCCACAGGTTCAAGTTCGCCGAGGCCGAAATTCTCGCGACTGCATCCTATAAATATTGCAACTCTCTCTGTACGCAGCACCTGCCTCTGATACTGTCTCTGATGATGGGTTCGAGTTTGAATCCGAAACGTCAGGCGAATAAAGTTCTTGTGCCAGCGAACGCATTTAATTCTTCTCAAATACTTCCTGGAACTCGCATTTTTAATCATATCAAAATGACTTCACCCCTGCTACCCTAGTGAGAATATTGAGGGCCATAAGTTAGCAGCGAAATTTTCATGAAGAGCGGTCAGCCTCCTCTTTGAACAACCACTTCAACTCAACTGTCGTCTAATTTTTAAGAGGAGACAAGCAGTATAGAAGTAAAGAATTTCGCAGTTGACAAGAAAAATCTTTTTTTTAGAAAATTTACGTTGTCCGTTTTCCAGAGAAAGTCCTTCCTCAGCGCACTCAGCATGCTTCGGTTATCGGCAATGAAACATAAACCAGGGTGGTAGCGCAAATTTTGATTTCAATCAGAGTTACAATTCTGCCAAGTAAGTCATATCCGAAAACAAAATGCGCCAACTCTTGAAGTTTTGGAGAAGAGGATCTTGTCAGTTGTCATGTCACGTCGGGTGTTCGAGGTGGTCACGTTCAGCAGAACTTGTCCGCTCGACTGCCGTCTGCGGATTCACCAGATCGCCCGGGTTAAGTTGGCCTTTCGTACTCGGGTCTTTATGTTCTGTACTTCCAAGAAGCTCTTTTAAACAGACGATGGCCTTTTCTTGAAAGGAAAATGTACGAGTTAAACTGGACAAGGAAGTAGAAAGTAAACTAAAACAAGAAACCCGGAGATACCGGTCGTCCACGTTCTAGCGTGCGTATCAAAAAACTAATAAACGACTGAGGCTGATTGATGCATTGTCAGTGGACAGATAAAAGTCTGTTTCGAAGAGTTTAGGTGAAAATAAACCTATTTGTTATGAACAGAAATAAACATTCGCCTGGCGTCTATTAGCAGATCGGTCGTCCAGAATGATTGGAGGGCTACTGTCGAGGTTTTCGTAACAGAAAGCACCGACCACGGAACCCTTGGCTCTCGGCAATTTGAACCGGGATGCAAGGATCATAATCCGCCGATCTTCCAATTGCTTTTCAACTGGCCGCCAGATGCCTATAAGTGAACTCCGCTGAAAGGTCGATTTCTTCCGGTCTCAAGACTTAAGCATGAACATCTTCATGCATTCATCAGGATCACCGATTTAAGCTTTCAGGGTTGTGTCAAACGACGACGCGTAGATGTCCAGGTGGCCTGGTTGACAACTCGAAGATGATCCAATCAAACGTTAAGGGAGACAGAAGTTGAACCACCTATACTGAGGCGAGAGAGCGTACAGTAGATGTGGCATCTCAATAGAATGTAAACCAAACTTTAAAATGTATTTTAGTTTCGAACGAAAACTTAAGAAGGGTTCTAAGAATAATGGCCATGCAGCATAATACCCAGATATGTCTTTCACTTCTGGATGGCGGCATGTGAACGAGTATCTTTCCGACCACCTGCAAAACTTAACTCTCAACAAATGCTTTCTTAAGTAGTATGTATATTCTTATTGAGTTTCGATGTCCTTATGAATGCAAATATGATTTATAGAAAGCATGCTTGAAAATATTCTTCTTCTACTCATTTGGTAGCCAATTACGTCTTCTGCATATTTTTAAATTAAAGTATATCATTCGGGTTAAAGAAATTTTTTAATTGCCGACTACTTTTGCATTTAGGGTTTCCAAACTACATGCTGCATACATTCCGCCTGTGGAAAAGCACTTATATCTCAACGTTATTATGAAGGCCTTATGTAGTGCTCATGAATTTTGCAATGGATGGGGAATATGTTTTATACCTTATAAAGTGCATTAATAAATCGATGGATACGATATTTTATGCATCGATACTTCCCCGCCTTAAACAATCTCCTAATTAGACTTTTTAAAAAAAGAAAGATACATTTTATTTAAATATAAAATTGGACTAAACGTAATTTTCTGAAAATTGAGTATAAGAATGAATATTTTCGAGCATGCTTTCTATAAAATATATTTGAATTTACAAGGGCATTGGAAATCAATAATAAAATTGAATGCTACTTATGTAATCCGTTTTTCAGAGTATATTTATGGCAAACAGTCGGAAAGAAGTCTGATCTAAAGCCACCATCAAACCTTTACTAAAATATTAAGGGCTTATGCTGCATGTCCTCTAGTTGAAACCTGTAAACGCAGTGGGTTGTCTGCTGTTAGGCTAGTGTGCAGATGCCATATTTCAAGGTTCGTTTAGCTGCGGGCTCGGGGGGTAGGAAGACTTCATACGTGACCGGCATGGTCTGCATGGTTTTCTTAGAAGGCGGTCTGCTTTTCAGACTATAAGAGTCGTCTGTACTTAGGGTCACTAAAAATGCACTCGGTAACCGACTCTTTCAAGTTGACTGCTTTTTATCCACTCTGAGTGATTGTTTATCAATTCACACAACACGACCATCGCTCCTGTTTCTTGATCAAAATATCAGTCGATGTAAATTAAGAAACTCCCAAAGCCAAAATAATTCCAAACAAACAATTGAATAGATGTATTTTCTTATTTTCATGAGTATATGGCTTGACAACCCCCTCTGTTCGATGCTCAAGTGGCATGCCTCATGTACTTCCTTCCATCACTACCGGTTGAAAGACAACTTTTTAGATGTAGATAGCAAAAATACCTAAATTATCTATTAGGTTCAAGCAGACCAGGACTTGCAGAGCAGTCCTCTATTTGCTAGGAAGCCCCTCCAAGAAAATTAGGATATGGAGCGCTGATACAAGCGAAAAGGCGCGTTTCATTAATGAAGTTTCAGCAGATAACGACTCACATGCCGGCCATCAAACAATCAGTGCACCAGAGCACAGTCGGCATCGGTGAAGGGGGAGCCGTTCATTGCCATAGGCATACAGTAGCATAGCGACTGCATCCTATAAATACTGCAGCTCCCTGCGTACTAAGGACCCATATCTGATACTGTCGCTAGAGATTGATTCGAGTTGGAATCCGAAGTGTCTGGCGAATGAATTTCTTGTCCTAGCGATCGTATCTACTTCTTCGCGGGATATGGAGTGCATTTTGACATATACAGATCCCAATTTTCTTGATGGAGGGACTGCAATATGTATTTGGCTTAAGTATATCTTTGTATTTTTTAATGCGACAAATTTCTGACTTTATCAGGCCCGCATGAAGCTATAAAAAACACTCTGTTACATCTTACGGTATGTATAGGCGGCATTTGTGACTAGGGATGGAAGAGGAATATAGTGAGAGGGATTGCAAAGTGCACAGTCCTCCCATCTTCATCGGTTTATAACTGAGGATGCGCTTGAATGAGATAGCTGACCGAGTACTTCATTGGCGTTTTTTACGTGTCAGACCGGTCTTTATCTCCTGATTGGTTGAAGCCAAACCATTTTGGCAATTGTATCTGATGATGAGTTTGAGTAAAAATCCGAAACATCAGTCCATTGGACATATTGTTCCAGTGATCGTTTTTTCCTCCTTATGAACTGCTTTCGAGAACACGCCTGTTCGCTTTTGTTTGCAAGCTGTTTGGGCTCGACGCGCTCCGATCGCCTCGACGGTGGAAAATATTTGCCCTTCGTGAGTCGTCGACCTATGCTCAGATTAGGTTTCTGCACAGGTGTCTCAACATCAACATGTTTCTGAAATGTGTTCCATACAAACCCCCAATAAACATAGAGCTTGCGAATCACGCAATATTTCTGCGAATGTCTCTGTTGACGAGTTCGAGTGCGAATACGAAACGTCAGGTCAATAAACTTCTTGTTCCAGTGATTGCATCGTCGTCGTCATCGTCTTCGTCTTCTTCTTCTAAAGAACCAGAGAGTCGTTTTATATCCGCACTTGAGGGGAGACACTGCAACCTTAAACTCCGTTTCGAGAACCGAGTGATACCCCCTCAAACTGGGATATTTAAGTTCTCCTCATAATTCAAATTACTGGGATATTTACTAGGATATTTACTGGGATATTGACTGGGATATTTAGTGGGATACTGGGATATTTACTGGGATATTTAAGTTCTCCTAATAATTCAAATTACCTGGAATTTATTTTAGGGAGAAAAGCTGGAACAAGGTCGACCCACACACCCATAATGATCCTCGGAGAATGCTAGACGCAGATGAGTGAAACTGAGATACGGAGACGGCAGTGTCTGATCTGATATGAACCTCCGTCTACGTTGGTCATAACAGGGTTATCTCCCCCCTACAATCAGATAGGCTTTGTACTCAAAGTTACTGAGCTTGTAGGAGGTTATGTCGGTTACTGTGGTTGGATGTCCTCACCAGGCACAGTGAGTATCCAGGCCTGCATGCTACGCTTAGCAGAGCCTCAGCGAGCCACAAGTAAGGTCTTGACACCAACTGCGACCTGCAGTCCGATATGTACAGGGATTAAAAATAAGTTCAGGTATTTATCCTGCCTCAGACAACCACTGCGGCCTTACCTACCTAGTCAACTATCAGCAGAAGGGACTTAAAGATAAATGCTTTAGACAAGTCCGGATAGTAAACAGCTAACAGACTTCAAATGGAGACTGACCGAGAACATGCGACCAGTCCGAGTTTCGAAGGGAGAATTTTCCCCAGTAGCTGTTTGCCGAAACAGATGCTTCAAACGTCGTCTTCCCTCTAAAAGGGTCTGCTCGGAGACTCTTGAGAAGGTGCATAACCAGCTTCGATGCCTCCTCCTTCTCCTCCTCCTCCTCCTCCTCCTCCTCCTCCTCCCTCTCCTCGAATTGCCTTATCTTCATCTCATCTTCCTTCACCTTGACGTCAAAACAATCGAGCAAGCTCTGCAGAAAACTGGAGTCTACCACTGAGGTTTCAGCAGCCACTGGCCGATCGCTGGCGTTGCTCACTACAATTGCCTTGATCTGACTCGCCAGCCGGAAAACCACTTGGGTGTATTTGCCGATTGTCAGCAGAAGACGGTGCCTCTCAGTGCCGAGGATGTCGGCGTCGTGCTTTGCCTGTGCGATGTGCTTCTCAAGCATCTGCGGACAAAAGAAATCAATGAAATGGTTACGGTTTTCGAAACCATTCGGAAAATCGCGTTATGTTCGTGAATTTCTCAAGCTGGTTACACCTACCGCATCGTCAGACGAAACTAGTAAAAGAGAGACAGAGAAAGAGAGAAGTGGGATACGCATGCTCGAATGCATTGGGACCTAGGGGTCATGTAGAGTAGATGAATAAACTGCTTACTCATGACGACTGAAATCCAAATAGTCAGTCGGGGGTACGTTGGGCATCGCAATTTTCATTTAATGGCGCGACAGGTTATGTAAAAACCGCTTTATCACACACACAGCACGTTCATAAATTATTTTATTAATGAAACAACTCACCTTATCGGACTGAAACCTACTGCCCGTCATATCTGAGCAATCTCCTGAATTAATCGTTTCTGTAGGCGACATCTGCGAATGTTTTCCTTGTAGAGGACATAACTCTAAGCGTGCAAGGTTTAGTAAAGCAACCTTTTTCAAGTTGAAGCATTATTCTTCCGGGATAAAACTTCACTGCTTTAAAACTTCAGCTTGCTAACTTTTCGTCATCTCGTGTCCAAGAAGAAGTACTGACGAAAAGAGGTAATTTGTTATTTTAATAAGTAGTTCACCGTGTATATAATCAGTCTGTAGATGACGAGAAGAGAAACAACAAAAAATACAAATTTAACACTTGGCGAGAAGAGAAACGATTAAAAAATTTAAATTTAATATTTACCATCTGTCTGTATCCTAGAAACAACTGAAAAATCTCACCAATAAGGATATCTGCATTCATTCATTGTCTAAGAAATAGTTTACCGTGTATATAATCAGTCTATAGATGATGAGAAGAGAAATAATCAAAAAAATATAAATTTACCATTTGCAAAAAAAACTGTGAGAATTGGACAGAAAAGTACGCCAAATAATAAAAAAATTTAATGACGCCCACGAAAGTTACTTTGGTAAACGATGAAGGAAGTTTGCATTCAACTGCGAAATTCCCCAAGAAGGCAATTTTATAGGTAGGAAATTTTCGAAAATGTTTATTATTTTCTTATGGGCATATTAAGCGTATTCATCTTCTTCCGCGTTGAGGTTTCATGTTAAGTTAAGCCAGAAAACCATGAACCATCACCCAGACGGACATCTTCGGGAAAATGAAGTCCGATAACTCCCTGCATTATCAAATGCTTCCGAAGAATGGCACCATTTTGAAGAGTTTTATCCTCATACACTTCAAGACATCCTTTTAAGCAGTCGATTGAAAATGTGGATGACCAAAAGATACTCACTAGATTTTTTAAGAAATCCTGAAACTTTACAGGAGTCTACTAAGTAACGTTCTTGAAGAAAACGCCTCTCAACACGCAGAAACGTTTGTGTTTATAACTGCAACTGATCACTAAATTTTCATACCATATTCACTGACCGTCCTCATAACATGTGACCTGAAGCGATAGCACCAAACCCAACGATATTAGCCCATGGCAGCAACATCTTGATGAATACAAAAGCAACGCACATTTTTCTATACTTCTTTTGTCAACTTAACTGAACAGTAGGTAATCGATTAGCTGTCAACGCCCGCGGATCACACATTCCTGGATTGTCCAAAAGACTTTTTAAAAAATGTTTTCTCTTTTGTATTATTTATTGTATTTTCCTGTAGGTAGCCGTACATTGCCCTATATCTATGAAGAAAGTTTGCTTATTTTATATGATTTTTTGCGTTTTCGGAAGTTAAGTTTTCCTTGAGAAAACGGTTATTTTTGACTAACTGAAGATATCCCTCAGTAAGTTTTTTGCTTTTACATTTTATTTGGGTATTTTATGAGATGCATTTGGGTGAGTTTTCAAGTTATAAATGTGTGCATATTTCCTATTTTAGGTCAGTCACTGGGAACGCCGTAAATGGTAATTACTGAATAAAACACACAAATAAATCAGTTTAATTTGGCCTAAATAACATTTAGTTTCTCTTTTAGCCCGGGGCAGAACATTAGTTACTCTGCAGTGTAGATAATGCACAAATTATCTCGGTAGGGATTGTTATATGCGCTTTTCACCCTCTCTAACATGGTATAGGACCACAAACCGTCTGAACTGCAGATGTCTTTGCCAGTTATCTAGCGAAAAGCCAGTTTGGGGTTAGGATAAACATCAGGCTTACTGTGAAGTTACGGAATATGACTATTGGTAGGTACCCTAGGTATGTACCCTTCCTGGAATTTAATGCAGTTACCTGTACTGTGTGCCGGGGCACTCCTATTCCAGTGTTCTCCAGGGATGGGCCATGTAAGCCATCCTAATCAGGATTTTCACCACTCAGAGAGCAGTCGTTCGTATTTTAATCAAACGGAAGGGTGAACTAGTTATCTTTTCGGCAGAAATCCACATCAGCCATCCCCGCCATTCCAAATATTTTATATTTGACCACTTTTGAATGCACTCAAATCGTCTATTTTTAAAAAAAGATGGCAGATGAGCCTTTGACCTCCTTTCTCGTAGCCAGTCTGTTGAAGAGCCTTGAAGGGTTTCCTCAAAACTCAGTTCCCGATGATACCACAAGCCATGAGTGATGGTAGATGGAAGAGGAAATAAGGTGTTCACATATTATCTTAATCTTGAGAAAACCTGGATACCTAATGTTCTAGTTACTAAAGGTTGATGAATGGTAAAAAACCGAAATCGGAACCACCCTATTCCGGTTGACTTGTTCTGATTTTCACGGAGATTAATGGAATTTTGAAGGTTAGAATGAAGATGCAATCGCAGATAACAAGACGCTTATTGGCCTGAAGTTTCAGATTATCATTCAACCCCACCAATCAGAGACAGTAGCAGATAAGGGTCGTAGTAGCACAATGTACGCAGACATTATAGTACGTAGTGATCACGTGACGGCATGAGAACCACAATTGGAAGCTCTCACGGTCACCGCTGGGGGTCATAATTGATGCGATAATGGATTGGCAGTCCGCCTCCGCGTCGCTAATCGCCACTATTTCATCATCCGTGTAACATGTTGACGTGTTTTGGACGGAAAAATCAACTGTTAAATTGACTGCATGCCGTAATTGACGCGACTCATAAAAGTGTACGACAGAAATCGGAAGGATTAATAGGAGAATGTGGTGACTGCTGTTTTCTTTAAGAGACTTGCCTTACAGTCAGTGATCAATACCACGAAGTGCTCACCGAATTTCTTAACTGATTTTTGATTAGGGTGTTTACTTTAATTACCTTACAGACCCAACAGGATTCGGGCGTTTAAAGTCACGGTCGTCTGCGAAGGAAACACTCGGTTGCACTTTGCTGATGAAAGATCGCGCAGAGCGGGTCTCATTATAACTCCCGTCAAGGGTCCGAATAAAAGTTGGGCAGATTAGCTAGGAATGATATCACGCATATTGGTCGGCGTGAGGTAAAGCCACCGGCTCTCGCAATCTGAAAACTTTCGGGGCAACAAACTATTGTGTTACCCTACTAACTCGGCAACGAACGTTAAACCTAACGAAAACAATGGATAGCGCTCTTATCTTCTTCATTAAGCCCCTTTCATCAAAAGCTTATTACCATCGGCTTCCTACTTCACGCTGAGCTATCCTTTGTTCCCTGATTTGGGGCGCCTATTACGTTCTTGCCATAATGCCTGATAGTTTAAATGGACAGTACACTCGGTGTACCTCATGTCTGTCAGTGAATGATGAACAGTATTCACATTAAAGTATTCATTGAAATCGCAAATGATGAATCGTGAAAATTGAGATTGCACGTGCTTTGATGGCAGGTAGGTTGAAAATTTACCAGGAGGCACACGGTTATTAGCCCATTTTTCGCTTGGTTCGGGCCTGGAATATTTGGCAAAATACAATCAAAGTCGCCGCAAAAGCGTTAAACTACACAACTTGCTTTAGTCCGCACAAGATGCAAACAACGCGATATACGTTACCTTATGAGCGTTGCGGACCTGCATGCAAGAGGCGACTTAACAAAACAGCGCAAACATTGAGAAAAAAACAGTGAGTTTCTCACATGGTTATTCTCAAGCATTCTTTTAAGAATAGGGCAAAAAATGCTCTTAAAAATACCTGAAATTATAAAACTGGTAGTGGTGGAAAAAAATCGAAAGAGAACAACAGACAAGTTCATATTTTAAAGTAGTAAAAACCTCATCAAGTTATGAAAAACATAAATGCACAGGACAACTGAGAAGGTTGAGTCCAGTAGATAGATGCTGTCGGGTTTCTGACCAAGGAAAAAATCGCCTGAAACTGCTCCGTGATCTTTTTCGATGCTTTGCTGTAATCGTGTTACAGCATGGGAATACCTGCTACAAAGCTGTAATTAGAGAGCAGGTATCTTTGTTTTCATATTGTTTGCTCTGTCAAATTTCTTGAACATGAAATGCGCTACCTGGATCCGTGAGGCTGCCTCCCGAAAATGTTACTTCCTTTGGGTTGCTGTTAGAGCAGACTATATCAATAAAAGTAAGCCAGAAAATGTAATCTTCATAAAGAATTTGCTGATACTATCCTGAACACTTTAAAAGCCTACTTCTATGGAATCAGAGTCTTGGTCATCTATGAGGCTGCAACGGGTGGCTAAAGTCTTGGCCGTATTAAAGCCTTTCCCTTCCTGTCATGGATTCGAATCCCACCGAAGTTGTTGAGTTTTTCATAATTAGATCAAACGAATAACAGAATGGGAAGTGTGCAGTCCTTATATTCATATCCTCTTTGCTTATGTGATTATGGTTAAGGTTACGCTTGTGTTTGAGGTGTTGTTTAGGTTTCTGGTCAGGGTTGGGTTGAAGAGTACGGTTGGGTAAAGGATCAAGTTTGGGACAAGAGGTTAAGGTTGATGTTAGGGTTAAGTGTCCCTGCAACAGACCATGTTACCTTCCACAGAATCTGTTACCTGCTTCCCTCATCTGCCCTACTGATAAACTACTACTGATAAACTACCACTTCCCGTTTTACAGAAATCTCCATACTCTGTTATCTCTGTGCACTTACACAGTAGATCCTTGTCAATGGGCGTTTTTACTCTTACGATCGACAGCGTGCAAGAGAGGCCATTTTTAAGTTGTAGCTTTCATATAACGGTTTGTAGGAGTTTATCTAGGTGAGGTTCTTTTCCTTTTTAGTTTTAAGGTAAAGGATTACTTATATTGTTCCGTAAATAAGATGAGAGAAAAATAACATATTCCAAACGATGCATCAGTGGAACTGTTTGTACTATAAGCACACAGTACAGACATAACCAGAATACATGATTACTGTAAGGCTTTTCCTAACTGGTATCACAGACTTCCATGTACTAGTTGGTCAACTGCCTAGTCGGCATGAAAGAGATGCCATTGGCGGAATGCAGTATGCACCTCTGATGGATTTATGCGCCTACAGAGAAAATTTGAGGATGATTGATTGGAGGCAATAAATTTCTGAAACCCGAGTTCCTGCACATCTGGCGTCGTTCAGAGCACGGTTCGACGGCAAAAAACAGGCGCATAAAAGTAAACATACCAAATCACAGTTTAGCGAAGGAGACTTGCCTCCTTCGGAGTCAAGTTAATCGGACTGAAAAATGAAGGCATCTGGACTTGGCAAAGGGAAGCCACTTGTGAGCCACATTGCGCGGGTGGTTGTGAGATTGTTGCAAGTTTCCGTCAAGCAAAATTTTCGTGGTGCGGCTTGCAGCGAAGTTGAGCTTTACAATTGTGTTCGAGTAAACTAAGGGCTGTTTTTTAATTTAAAAGAACATACAAGTTTAAATAACCTAAGCCGTTTGTGTGAGCTTTTGCTTTATTCGACCTGGTATTTTTATTCACTATCAAACCTGAAGAGAACCGTGGTTTGCGATGCTGTCGTAGCGATAAAAGGCAATCATTAAATTTTAGGGTAACAAGTGTTTGTTCGAATCTACTAGATAGTAATTAATGTTTGTCAAATCAAAAGGTAGGCTCGTAATATGGGAACGGTAGTCATGGGGCCAGGGCAGTTTAAAGGACGGAAAAGAGTGGTAACGCGTTGACAATGAAAAAAATTTATAATCTCTTCAGCATTTTTTTCAGGTAGCTTGGTTTTATTACTGGGTGAGACCATAGTACATGCCTTTCTATCCATGCTTACCTGCCCGCCAAACTAAGCTTAAACTTACCCATTACGTTGCCGGCTAGAAGGGTCGGAAAAAATTCATTGCCAAGTTTAGGGTACAAGAGTAGCTTACTTGACCGAGTACTCTATCCAACAGACTACCAGGAATATTCATCTTAAAGAAAGATCGCTTAGACGCTTGCATTTTGCTTTTTTAAATTCAACGGAAAGCTAAAATTCCGAGTTAAAGTCATCCGTGTTGGATAAAAATTGAGCCTCACAAAAGACTGTCTGGACAAAAAAACGCAATATGCGGCCCAAATCAGTGAACAAAAAATAGGTCAGCGTGCAATACCCGACCGTATTACATGTCAATCTAACCCTAAATATATATATATATTGTGTTCCCTAGGGTTCGTAGGATCAGAAACTATATTTCGTTGGCCGTAGGAGGACCGAAGTATCCGGTCAAATGGCAGCTTCGCAAGTGGCGACTATTAGGACTATTAGTACTAGTTTTTTAACCCATTAGTTTTACTGTGGTAACGAAAGATTGCGCAGCGCTGGCCTCATTCTTGCTCCCGTCGAGGGTCCGTAAAAAAGTGGGTCAGGTCAGCTAGAAATGGCACCGCTCATAGTGGTCGGGGTGACCTAGAGACTTAAAAATCGGAAACATGCATACTAATTAAGTAGTTAATTTCTACAAATTGCTGTTATTGCAAGAGGCCGTTTTAAAAGCCGGCATCATGATGCAACTGACAGCTATGGATTAGGCTGCAGACTAATTAATGTAACAGCCAAGCTTTTTAAACCGAAAAAACATTTCAGTATTTCGGTTTGCATTTGTGAGCTGACAAGTCTACTGTACTTTTAAAATTGCTTTCTTGGGTAGCTTAAAGTTAAAGGCACCCGTACTTCCTCGTTTAATGAAAGTAAATTCACGGGTTATATTAAGACATTTTGATCCTTGGTGTAGTTGTCTGACCAATACGTACATTTTTTTCTGCTATCGATACATTTTTACTCTTTTTATTTATTGATCGTGGTTTAAATGTAAGCTCCATGCCTTCATGTAAATGTGCTATAGAGTGAATATATCAACAGTGAACTGAGGAAAATTGTCGGCAAAGACAAGGGAAACTGGAATGACCATTTTTGGCTCATTAGCTTTCATCAGCCAGTCATGCCCAAACCGCAGGTGGTACACCACCCAAGGCTCGAACCGGTGATTTGTTGATCAGAAATCAAACGCCCTAATCATTGGCTGACTGATGATGTAAAATAAACCCGAAATGGCCATTCCAGTCTCCCTTGTCGTTGCCGGTAATTTTTCTCTGCCTATGATACTAGCGGCTATGCGGCTGCTGGTGGGGCTGGAGAATTAACGCCGAGGCAGAACAGAACAAGTGAGTTTCGTTAACACTCGGTGAGCGTTCTTCAACGAAACAGTGAACTGTTGCATAAGCAACAGTTGTGTCTAGGATACACGCTTAAACATTTTCAGTCACAAAATATGTGATGCAGAATGCGCTTGCATATGAAAAAAAAACGGTTAGTTGCGTATTCATAGGTACGGATAAGATAGGTGTCATTCAGGTTGTAAGCACAGATGGTAAAAGTTGGCCATTTTGTGGATATTATTTACATGTTAAAGGTAAACCAACACTTTTGGGAGAAAATATTTATAGAATTTGAGTCATTCTTCGAGGGGATGGCTTAACACCCACCTTTACAACCACATTTTACTTGAACTCAGTCTCGGTAGCCGTACTGAAAACACCTCATTTGAACTTTGCCTGTTTTGCTGCGGCCTGTTCCCGAGACTTCTTCCTATCTAGATGTGTCTAACAGGTTTACGCCCAGCCTCCTCTCTTGTGTTCTTGTTAGGTTCAATAAATATAATTTTTATCTGCTCAAGCAATTGTCGCAGTATTTAGCGAACGCTTCTCAAATGTCAACTGTCGACCGCCCACCTCACTATATGCCCAATGAGCTCATGCGTAATTTCTATGTCCCCGATTTAAAGGACTTCCTGTAAGCCCCGTTCATTATTAGCATGTTTGCTCCTGGTAGCCCTGCTCCCACTCCTGATTGAGGCGCTGATTAACTTCGGTTTGATAAAGTGCTTATGACCCATCTGCTAGACCCCATCTGTGGACCATTTGCGCTGTGTACGTGAACATGTTTGTGTTTCTGATCCACGCTGCTGGTCGGATTTATGGTTGCCTGAATGAAGGCAGAATAAGTCCGAAACAGTACTGCATCAATTTATCTGCATTTGCTGTCGTCCCAACCCTCTATTATTTATTATTATTTATTTATTATTTTTAATTTTTTTCCTATCAAATATTCATTTATACGGTTGCAAATTAAGTTGGATATTTTTGAGAATCACAATATTACTTTTGGAACTCATTCGTGTTTTATTTTTTTACTTATTTTAGTTTATTTTTTGATTTTTATGCTTTTTCGATCAGGAATGAATTTTGAAAGAAATATTCGTTATCCTCTAAGGTACTTTTTTGTAAAGTAGTGCAATTTTTTGCCCTGAAAAGCAGTCATAGGGCTAACTGGTAATTTTTGTTAAAACACACGAACCTTTCCACTTTATGTTCTCTCTCTCTTACACGTAACCTGTACAACCCAGGGTGGCTTACCAAAAGGGTTCATAGTAATTCAAATAATTAATAGTTACTTATTCAAATAAGTTGTGTCAATGTTACAGACAATTTATTGAATAATTTTCTGGAATGTTTAATAACTTTTCTACAACTTTGGAAATCAATTCGGTACTAAATGTATTGCAGAGTATTCAAATATTCAAAATGTGATCTGGTTACAAGTCAATCGACAAACATATCGGGACGAGATTTTAAGTGATATAACCTGTCGTTTCATTAAAACCCCGTTTAAAATCCCCTAAAGAAACAATAAACACGGCTGCTTCTCTCAATCGCAAAAAAGGGCAGTTAACGTACATGCGACTCATTTCGTAATTGAATCAGTTCACTTTCCTTTTCTTTTTTCATTTTTTGGCGTTCTGACATGGTCGCCAAACGTTCTCTTAGAGATTGTCTCTCTTTCGTAAGATCTGCCATCTTCTGGTTGATATGCTTGCCAACCTATATGAGAGGGAAATGAACATATAGTCGTTTCTGCGTCCATCTTCCTCTGACGCTCAGTCCAATTCCCTAGAGTTTTACCTCTACTGCCCCAATGTTTCAGACACCGGAAAACTGAGCCTGATGGCGGTTTGACTTCCTCAATAGAAACAAAATTACAGTTCGGCTGTTGGCGGGGCTTTTGTGTGAACCCCATGGCAGCACGGGACGAGTGAGTTCCGTTAGCGTTCATCAAGGAAGGCGAGTCAATATTCCCGATGTAAACCGGCAAGACAACGAGCACGAGACTCAATGGTAAGAGCGTCAGACTTCTGTTAAACAGGTCGCGGGTTTTAGCCTCGGGTGGTGCCCCATTTTGGGTTCAGTATGCCTGGCCGATGACGGCAAACGAGCCAGAAATGACAATTCCAGTCTCTTTTGTCTTTGTTGGCAATTTTCATCTGCCTGTAATATTAGCCGCTGTGCAGCTGCTGGCTGGGATCGATCATGAGCTCCAGGGCGGAAGGGGACGAGTAAGTCCCGTAACTGATCGCTGAAGCGTCCATCCTCCTCAAGCTAAAAAAACCAGCTGCCTACATCCGATGCTACCACCTGTCCTAAGTATTCCGAATTTACTAGACCAGTTTGTGCCAGTTAGAGAATTCGCGACCTACGAAAACCTGTCTGCCGTGAGACTGACAACAAAAACGTCTGTTGTCTTTATTTGGCAGAGAGCAAAGATTCACTCTCACGTAAAAAAATATAAACAAAAACATGCGGCCCTGAATTGGTCATTTCTGGCTCATCATTCGTCCTCAACCACTACCCAAAGGTCGAAATCGCGACCTGATGGTTAGAAGTCGCGAGGTCTAACCTCCGGAGTAGCGACACCTGGGACTGGGTATGCCTGGTTGAGGACGAATGATGAGCCAGTAATAATGGCCTCCTAGTCACCCTTGCCTTTTTCAGTTATGTTATATTACTATACTATACTACTAGCTCCTCTGCGGCTGCTGGCGGGGTTTGATATTGAAACCCAAGGCACACTGGGACGAATGTGCCCCGCAAGGCAGTCAGTGAGCGCCTTGTCATAACTTTTCCATTTTTTGAAATTTTGCAATGTTGTGGGTGCTTAAACGATGGCTACCCGCTGACCAAACAACTAAAAAATGTTAACGCACTTCTAAAATGTAACGAATCGTGCATGCGAGTGGGCTGCAGGGAGGTTTGGTCATTACCTGACAGTTCGACCGTCGATTACGACGAGGTTCACCGTATGTTCCACAGAAGGGTGGTGCAGGGACGGTGACTTGCACGTAAATTAGTTTTAAGTGATAGTAGCCTTGCGCTGCAGCTACGTCACTCTCTCCTCCTCCCCCACCTGAGCCCGGTGTCAAGAGAGAGTCAAGAAGACCGGAGATGGGAGAGGGTGCAGGTGGCTGGCGCGGCCGGAGCCGCCCCTGGTCGTGCCACCACACACACACACACACACGACAGTTCGACCGTCGTAGTCCGACGATGTCCACCGTATGCTCATGGGAAAGTTGAGCAGGGACGGTGACTTGCGCGTGATTTAGTTTAAAGTGATAGTAGACTTGCGCTGCATCTACCGCACTCTCTCCTCCTCCCCAACCTGAGCCCGGTGCCATGAGAGAGTCAAGAAAACTGGAGATGGGAGAGGGCGTAGGTGGCTGGCGCAGCCGGAGCCGCCCCTGGGTGTACCACCACACCTGGCTTGGATCCCACGAAGTGGGAGGGCCATACCTGACAGACAATGACATCTCGCCTTCCTGATGAACTGTAGTATAAACACACAAAACAATTTGATGAAGCAGATATCGTCTGCTGCAATTTATACCTGGTCGACGGCTTAAACGGAACATTTTCCATTTATAGTTGTACAGTTTAGAGGCCTTGCTTAAAAATGCACTCACACACCTTCTTGACCTGCATAATAACCGGTTTTATCAGAGTTCATTTGGTTCAGTGTTCAGGCTCTGGCGCCTTGCTATGAAGAAGACAAACGACAATGTTCCTTATGGTCTATAAAAAGGCAGCAAAATGTCTCTATGCTTTTCCGAAATAGAGGCTTCAGTTCGGTTACAGTCTTCTTAAGAGGAACGCGTTTGACGTAATCAACAAATTTGGTTAAAAGCGCCGTCTCTCTCTGTAACGACCAAAAACGCTGTAGAGACTAACATAGGCTCGCTCTGTGAGGCAGGGCTAACGTAGAATCAATTATCCATCTAGCTGGCAGGAATTTACGGTAGGGAAGCCTTGTGTGAACGCCTAAACAGGACACGCGAATATAAACCGTCCCGCTCGCTTAAAAGATTTGGGATTACGGTAAATTTCGGGAAAGTTAAATATACCTGGGCATTAACGCTAACACACTAACCCTAACATAAAATAGACTGTCAACTTAATCTTAACCGTAGCCATACCACACACCTACTCTCTACAGTTAACATGATAATAACAGTAACCCTTAACCCTAATCATGACCTTTATCCCAACTCTCACCTTAACCTAAACTTAAACCTAACCCGAAACTTAATCCTAAACATATTTTTTCCTTGAAATTTATCACAAATTCACATGTATTGTGGACGGTTCCTTTTCCCTTTCCTTTCTAGGTGGCCATACCGAATTTACTGCATAATGTAGTTGAAAGAGTGCCCTTGCAAAAGTTTGGGATGTCTGTGCTAGCGTCCTCTTTTGAGATAAATGTTTGCTGGTTGTGTGACTTCCCACTTGACGGGTCGGGATGGCTTGACTGGATATGGGAATAGAAACGCCCCACACACGTAATACATTTGGTCTTGTGCTAAATGCTAGGATGGGAACCTAGCCCGGTCTTCTAACCACAACACTAACCACAAGCCTAATCAGTATCAGTATCATAACCCTAACTCAGGATTTCCCTGGAATTTAACGCAAATTCCTCTATATTACGAGTGATTCATGTTTTCTTGTCTTGTTCGAGGTGCCATAGACGCACATTTAACCGTCGAAAAGCCGCCTCGCGTATGTCCTGAGTCAATTTATAAAGCAAACCAGAACCTACAACTTCGCACGAAAACAATTTCTTCAGTCAAGTCTTCGTTATTGGGTAGGCTGCTCTTTCAAGCTCGTATCACACTAGCCAATTCTCGCTAGCAATCTATCAGTTTCTTGGAGTTTACCCAAAATATCTCTTCGGGTAATCTTGTAGCTAAAATATAAAGGATGCGAAACCCTGGATTCGTTCATGGAAGGAATGTAAGTGTTGTCTCCTAAGACTCACGTGCAAAGAAAAAAAAAGAGGAAAGCTCGATGTTCAGGAAAATATTCGGATGTTCCTAGTGAGGAACTAACATTATATATTCAAAACTTCAGTCCTAATCACGTAGTGGATCGCAAGCGAACCGGTTTCAGAACTCTGTGCACAAGGGCTAAAATGTAGTGTACGTGTGTGTGTGTCTCAACCCCCTCTTGTGTGAAATCCTGGTGCTTGTGTTTGGGGGGCCAGGTCGTGTACGTAGTACACGTAGACGAGGTCACCAGCAGCTGCGCCCGCTTCCCCATCAGACAACTGACCGGCTTGGACAGTGGTCTGATTGTGGGGGTGAAGGAGAGAGTGAGGTCGAGAGCTCAGCGTATTTTCCTCACTATAAACAATCTGACGCGCTTGAAACTATCACGGTGCGCTTAAAGCCGTGGCTTGGAAGGTTGCCAACTGACGGGATAACTCGGACCGCGTGGTCAGCCCAATGTGTGTTTTGTGTGGAGTGGCTGACTGGCGGACTGAGAGTCAGGCTGCAATGGCTCCTTCTTAATGTGGCCTTTATGGCACTCCCACTCCGTGGGATCCGAGCCAGGTGTGGTGGCACGCCCAGGGGCGGCTCCGGCCGCGCCAACCACATACGCCCTCTCCCATCTCCGGTCTTCTTGACTCTGTCTTGACACCGGGCTCGGGTGGGGGAGGAGGAGAGAGTGCAGTAGCTGCAGCGCAAGGCTACTATCACTTAAAACTAATTCACGCGCAAGTCACCGTCCCTGCACCACCTGGTGTGGAGCATACGGTGGACATCGTTGAAATCGACGGTCGAACGTGCCCCTAAACGGGCCACGTGGTAGATGCGTTGGACCAACACGGGGGGCCACATCAGGGCACGGCATGCGTTATTCGGGTTGCGCTCCCATAACAAATGCCGAACATGGAGGTGTGGTGGCACGCCTAGGGGCGGCTTGGACTTAAGGGGACCCGGCCGCGCCAGCCACCTGCGTCCTCTCCGCCTCCGGTCTTCTTGACTCTGTCTTGTACCGGGCTCGGGTGGGGAGGAGGAGAGAGTGCGGTAGATGCAGCGCAAGTCTACTATCACTTTAAACTAAATCACGCGCAAGTCACCGTCCCTGCTCCACTTTCCCATGGAGCATACGGTGGACATCGTCGGACTACGACGGTCGAACTGTCGTGTGTGTGTGTGCGTGTGTGTGTGTGTGTGTGTGTGTGTGTGTGTGGGGGTGTAGGGGTGCTAGTTAGGGGCAGCACCACACAGCTTGCATTTGGTCGCTCCATTTGTCTCGTACAGGTGGTGAATGCTCCTGTGGCCGCCTCTAACTGGTACCCAACTCTCACCTGTGGCTCCTCGAAGTTGGGTTCTTCCCAGCAGCCACACCCGGGCAACCGTCACGACCGGCGGGCTAAACCAGGTGAGGGTCTCCGGTGTTGTGTGTGCCTCCACACCCGGTATGTCTGACTCCCGAACTTCCCACCCCCCCCTCTCAAAAGTCCTACGGTGGGGGCGACAGCAACCCCGTAGGCGGCCCAAGGTAACTCGGGTCGTTCTTCCACTAAAACAAAACCGTGACCCATAGTGGAGTTCGGCAGCCGTCTGGGATGTCCGAGCAGCCCTATTTAGGGATAGCACTGCTTGCCTCCTCGCGGAGGAAGGGGCTAGAAAATGTGCCCTAAAAAATGCTGGTTCTCACGTCTTCTGCAGCCGGCCGCGGCTCGCAGATCGCAAACTACGCGGTCGTAAAACTCAAACAAACAACAATACCCCGTCCCATCCCCTCGCCATACTCTCCAGGCTGCTCGGGTGAGTCCACTCACACTAGCAGCCTGGAATGTTCGCTCCCTTTTAGACAATCCTAGGAGCAACCGGCCGGAACGGAGGACGGCGCTAGTCGCTCGGGAACTGGCGCGCTACAAGGTGGACATTGCTGCTCTCAGCGAGACCCGATTCTCTGAGCAGGGTCAGCTGGAGGAGTGGGGGCCAGCTACACTTTCTTCTGGAGCGGCCGGCCAAAGGCAGAGCGACGCGACGCTGGTGTTGCCTTTGCCATCCGTAACGACATCGTGGGACGTCTGCCCTGTCTGCCGCAGGGTATCAATGATCGCCTGATGAGCCTCCGCCTGCCTCTTCGGGGAGACCAGTTCGCCACCATCATCAGCGCCTACGCTCCCCAATGACGAGCTCTGATGCGGCGAAGGACAAATTCTACGAGGACCTGCACGCCTTGCTGGCGACTGTGCCGAAAGAGGACAAGTTAATTGTCCTTGGTGACTTCAATGCCCGCGTCGGGACGGACCACGCTGCCTGGCAGGGAGTGCTGGGTCCCCACGGTCTCGGTAGCTGCAACGATAACGGCCTCCTTCTTCTGCGCACGTGTGCGGAACACCGTCTCCTGCTGTCCAACACCTTCTTCCGCCTTCCGACGCGGGAGAAGGCCACGTGAATGCACCCTCGGTCGCGGCGCTGGCATCTGCTGGACTATGTTCTCGTCCGGAGGCGAGATCGACAGGACGTGCTGGTAACCAAGGCGATCCGCGATGCCGATGGTTGGACAGATCACCGCCTCGTCATCTCCCAGATGAGGCTCCGACTGCAACCCCGACGAAGGCCCCAAGGTAAGAGGCCGCCATGTAAGTTAAATACTCTTTTATTAAATTTGCCTGCTCACTGTTTTGATTTCAGCAACCAAATAACCGAGAAACTGGAGGACCTGCATGCTCCAGATGATAACGCTACCGTGGAGACACGATGGTGTCAACTGCGAAATGTCATCCAGTCCACCGCCCTCGATGTACTCGGACGCGCACACCGTCGACACCAGGACTGGTTTGACGACAATGACGCCGACATCAGCAACTTACTCGCGGAAGAATAGACTACACAAAGCCTACATGGACCTTCGGACTGACGCCACCAAAAGCAGCCTTTTTCAGATGCCGGCGCCTTGTACAACAACGGCTGCGGGAGATGCAGGATGCCTGGATGATCCGAAAGGCTGAGGAAATCCAGGGGTATGCGGACCGCAATGAAATAAAAAACACTTTCAAAGCCATCAAGGCCATCTACGGCCCGTGTATCAAGGGACCGCACCGCTGCTCAGCTCTGACAGCACAACACTGCTGCGAGACAAATTAAAAATTCTGAAGCGCTGGGCCGAGCACTTCAGAAGTGTCATAATTGCTCATCAGCCATCTCCGATGCTGCAATTGACCGGCTTCCTCAAGTGGACACGAACAAGGACCTTGATCTGCCGCCTTTCCCACCAGAAACCATCCGGACCGTGCAGCAGATTTCCAGCGGTAAAAGCACCGGGATCCGACGCAATCCCACCGGAAGTCTACAAGCACGGTGGGCCCCGGCTGATGGCAGAACTCACAACACTCTTCCAGGAGATGTGGCGCCAAGGACAAGTTCCTCAGGATTTCAAAGACGCGACCATCGTCCATCTCTACAAACGGAAGGGGAACCGGCAACTCTGTGATAATCACAGAGGCATCTCGTTGCTCAACATCGCCGGGAAGATCTTCGCCCGTATCCTTCTCAATCGTCTTAACGGTCACCTAGAGCAGGGCCTGCTCCCGGAAAACCAATGTGGCTTCCGCCGACACCGCGGAACAACCGATATGATCTTTTGCCGCCCGCCAGCTACAAGAGAAGTGTCAGGAGATGCGAACTCACCTATACACTACCTTCGTGGATCTAACGAAAGCCTTTGACACGGTGAATCGTGACGGACTGTGGAAAGTCATGCGAAATTTGGTTGTCCTGAGCGGTTCACGCACATGGTGCGTCAGCTTCATGACGGGATGACGGCGCGCGTCACTGACAACGGGACGGTATCCGAAGCATTCGCAGTGACCAACGGAGTGAAGCGGGGCTGCGTACTGGCCCCCACCCTCTTCAGTCTCATGTTCTCGGCTATGCTGATGGACGCCTACCGTGATGAGCAGCCTGGTATCCGCATCGCCTACAGAACTGACGGGCACCTTCTCAACAGTCGGCGTATGCAGGCTCCAACGCGCGTGTCTACGACTACAGTCCATGACTTGCTCTTCGCGGACGACTGCGCCCTTAACACCGTGACGGAGGAGGACATGCAAAGGAGCATGGACCTCTTCGCCGAAGGCTGCGCCGATTCGGATTAACAATCAGTACAGCCAAAACGGTTGTCATGCACCAGCCGCCACCCAGCGCGGAATACAATGCTCCTCGAATCAATGTCAACGGTGCTCAACTCAAAAAACGTGGAAACCTTCGCTTATCTAGGAAGCACGATGTCGCGCAACACGAGAATCGATGACGAGGTTGCCCAACGGATCTCAAAGCTAGTCAGGCCTTCGGCCGGCTGCGAACCTCCGTGTGGAATCGCCACGGTATTCACCTGAACACCAAACTGAAGATGTACAAGGCCGTCGTCTTGACGACACTCCTTTACGGGCGGAAACCTGGACCGTCTACTCGAACCAAGCCAGGAAGCTGAATCACTTTCATCTCAGCTGCCTCCGCAGAATACTGAAGCTGAGATGGCAAGACAGGATCCCGGACACGGAAGTCCTGGAGCGGACCGGAATCCTCAGCATCCATGCCATGCTGAGGCAAGTGCAACTGCGATGGAGCGGCCACCTGGTAAGAATGGACGACGAGCGACTACCCAAACGACTTTCTACGGAGATGTCGCTACGGGTTCTCGCCGGCAGGGAGGTCAAAAACGACGCTACAAGGACACTTTGAAGAAATCGCTGAAGCAACTGCAAATCAACTCGGCGACCTGGGAGGACCTCGCCCAGGATAGACCGGCATGGAGAAGATCAGTGAAGACTGGTTCAGCAATCTATGAGGCCAACCGGATCGCCGCCGCCAAGACCAAAAGAGCGGCACGAAAGTCACCAGCGCCCGGACCAACACCGCCAATGCCCAGGCCCTGCCAACATGCCCGCGCTGTCAACGCATCTTCCGCGCGCGAATCGGCCTGGTTGGACATCTTCGGACGCAATGCACCAACAATCCGACAATTCCAATTTCTACGTCAAATTCTGCCAACCCTCCTTCTGACTCCCCACCCTCACTCCTGGCATCAATTCCATTACTCCCACCATCATAGAGACCACATCCATCTACTCATCGCCTGTTACCCCCACCACCGCAACCACCACCGCCTTTGCCTTAACTACTCCACCACCACCACCACCATCAGCGATGGGAATTCTCTAAGCTGTACTCAATGCGACCGCACATTCACCTCAAGCATCGGCCTGGTCGGTCACTTGCGAATACATCGTACAGAGACCAGTGAGACAGTGCCTGGAACACCATCACACAGCAGAGATCGTCGCCTCACTGCCCTCACTGTCCTCGCACATTTACACCGCATGGGCCTATTAGGACACATGCGCCTCCACGACAACCTCCGGTAAACCACCGGAGGCTAAGCTACATCAGCGCACACTACCTACACCAATACATCGACAACACCCTCACAATCACCATTTACCAGGTATATCACGGTTTCCTAGAAACCGTGGCTGAAAGTCTGCCAATCTGACGCTTCCACCAGACCACGCCGTCGGCTCAGTGTATGTGCTGTGTGTGTCGAGTGGCTGACCAGTGGACTGGGAGTCAGACGGCGATGGCTGCTCCATATCCCTGAGTTTGTGAATCCTGGTGTGTGCGTTATGGGAGCCAGGTCGTGCTGTGGCGCGCGAAGACGGGTACGCCGATCCGTCAGCCAATGCGCCCACTCCACATCAGGCAACTGACCGGCTCGGACAGTAGTCTGACTGTGGGGGTGGGAAAGTGAGTCGACAGCTCAGTGCATATTCCTCACTATAAACAATCTGACGCGCTTGAAACTATCACGGTGCGCTAAAAGCCGTGGCTTGGAAGGTTGCCAACTGACGGGATAACTCGGACCGCGTGGTCAGCCCAATGTGTGTTTTGTGTGGAGTGGCTGACTGGCGGACTGAGAGTCAGGTTGCAATGGCTCATTTTTAATGTGGCCTTTATGGCACTCCCACTCGTGGGATCCGAGCCAGGTGTGGTGGCACGCCCAGGGGCGGCTCCGGCCGCGCCAGCCACCTGCGCCCTCCCATCTCCGGTCTTCTTGACTCTGTCTTGACACCGGGCTCAGGTGAGGGGAGGAGAGAGTGCGGTAGCTGCAGCGCAAGGCTACTATCACCTAAAACTAATTCACGCGCAAGTGACCGTCCCTGCACCACCATGGTATGGAGCATACGGTGGACATCGTTGAAATCGACGGTCGAACTGTCGTTCCCCCTAAACGGGCCACGTGGTAGATTCATTGGACCAACACGGGGGCCACATCAGCGCACGGCATGCGTTATTCGGGTTGCGCTCCCATGACAAATGCCGAACGTGGAGGTGTGGTGGCACGCCTAGGGGCGGCTTGGACTTAAGGGACCCGGCCGCGCCAGCCACCTGCGTCCTCTCCCGCCTTCGGTCTTCTTCTTGACTCTGTCTTGTTACCGGGCTCAGGTGGGGGAGGAGGAGAGAGTGCGGTAGATGCAGCGCAAGCCTACTATCACTTTAAGCTAAATCACGCGCAAGTCACTGTCCCTGCTCCACTTTCCCATGGAGCATACGGTGGACATCGTCGGACTACGACGGTCGAACTGTCGTGTGTGTGTGTGTGTGTGTGTGTGTGTGTGCCCCTTGAACGGGCCCCCTAAACGGGCCACGTGGTAGATGCGTTGGACCAACATGGGGGCCACATTAGGGCACGGCAGGCGTTATTCGGGTTGCGCTCCCATAACAAATGCCGAACATGTAGGTGTGGTGGCACGCCTAGGCGGCTAGGACTTAGGGGACCCAGCCGAGCCAGCCACCTGCGTCCTCTCCTGCCTCCGGTCTTCTTGACTCTGTCTTGACACCGGGCTCAGGTGGGGAGGAGAGAATGCGGTAGATGCAGCGCAAGTCTACTATCACTTTAAACTAAATCACGCGCAAGTCACTGTCCCTGCTCCACTTTCCCATTGAGCATACGGTGGACATCGTCGGACTACGACGGTCGAACTGTCGTGTGTGTGTGTGTGTGTGTGTTGTGTGTGTGTGTTTGCCCCCTAAACGGGCCACGTGGTAGATGCGTTGGACCAACACGGGGGGCCACATTAGGGGCACGGCATGCGTTATTCGGGTTGCGCTCCCATAACAAATGCCGCACATGGAGGTGTGGTGGCACGCCTTGGAGCGGCTTGGACTAAGGGGACCCAGCCGCGCCAGCCACCTGCGTCCTCTCCCGCCTCCGGTCTTCTTGACTCTGTCTTGACACCGGGCTCAGGTGGGGAGGAGGAGAGAGTGCGGTAGATGCAGCGCAAGTCTACTATCACTTTAAACTAAATCACGCGCAAGTCACCGTCCCTGCTCCACTTTCCCATGGAGCATACGGTGGACATCGTCGGACTACGACGGTCGAACTGTCGTGTGTGTGTGTGTGTGTGTGTGTGTGTGTGTGTGTGTGTGTGTGTGTGTGTGTGCCCTAAACGGGCCCCCTAAACGGGCCACGTGGTAGATGCGTTGGACCAACACGGGGGCCAAATAAGGGCACGGCAGGCGTTATTCGGGTTGCGCTCCCATAACAAATGCCGAACATGGAGGTGTGGTGGCACGCCTAGGGGCGGCTAGGACATAGGGATCCGGCCGCGCCAGCCACCTGCGTCCTCTCCCGCCTCCGGTCTTCTTGACTCTGTCTTGACACCGGGCTCAGGTGGGGAAGGAGGAGAGAGTGCGGTAGATGCAGCGCAAGTCTACTATCACTTTAAACTAAACCACGCGCAAGTCACCGTCCCTGATCAACTTTCCCATGAGCATACGGTGGACATCGTCGGACTACGACGGTCGAACTGTCGTGTGTGTGTGTGTGTGTGTGTGTTGTGGCACGCCCAGGGGCGGCTCCGGCCGCGCCAGCCACCTGCACCCTCTCCCATCTCCGGTCTTCTTGACTCTGTCTTGACACCGGGCTCAGGTGGGGGAGGAGGAGAGAGTGAGGTAGCTGCATCGCAAGGCTACTATCACTTAAAACTAATTCACGCGCAAGTCACCGTCCCTGCACCACCTGGTGTGGAGCATACGGTGGACCTCGTCGAAATCGACGGTCGAACTGCCGTTTGTGTGTGTGTGTGTGTGTGTGTGTGTGTGTGTGTGTGTGTGTGTGTGTGTGTGATGTGCCGTTTGTGTGTGTGTGTGTGTGTGTGTGTGTGTGTGTGTGTGTGTGTGTGTGTGTGTGCCCCTTCTCAACAGTCGGCGTATGCAGGCTCCAACGCGCGTGTCTACGACTACAGTCCATGACTTGCTCTTCGCGGACGACTGCGCCCTTAACACCGTGACAGAGGAGGACATGCAAAGGAGCATGGACCGGAGGCTGCGCCGATTTTGGATTAACAATCAGTACAGCCAAAACAGTTGTCATGCACCAGCCGCCACCCAGCGCAGAATACAATGCTCCTCGAATCTATGTCAACGGTGCTCTACTCAAAAACGTGGAAACCTTCGCTTATCTAGGAAGCACGATGTCGCGCAACACGAGAATCGATGACGAGGTTGCCCAACGGATCTCAAAGCTAGTCAGGCTTTCGGCCGGCTGCAGTCCTCCGTGTGGAATCGCCACGGTATTCACCTGAACACCAAACTGAAGATGTACAAGGCCGTCGTCTTGTCGACACTCCTTTACGGAGCGGAAACCTGGACCGTCTACTCGAACCAAGCCAGGAAGCTGAATCACTTTCATCTCAGCTGCCTCCGCAGAATACTGAAGCTGAGATGGCAAGACAGGATCCCGGACACGGAAGTCCTGGAGCGGACCGGAATCCTCAGCATCCATGCCATGCTGAGGCAAGTGCAACTGCGATGGAGCGGCCACCTGGTAAGAATGGACGACGAGCGACTACCCAAACGACTTTTCTACGGTGATGTCGCTACGGGTTCTCGCAGGCAGGGAGGTCAAAACGACGCTACAAGGACACTTTGAAGACATCGCTGAAGCAACTGCAAATCAACTCTGCGACCTGGGAGGACCTCGCCCAGGATAGACCGGCATGGAGAAGATCAGTGAAGACTGGTTCAGCGATCTATGAGGCCAACCGGATCGCCGCTGCCAAGGCCAAAAGAGCGGCACGAAAGTCACCAGCGCCCCGGACCAACACCGCCAATGCCCAGGCCCTGCCAACGTGCCCGCGCTGTCAACGCATCTTCCGCGCGCGAATCGGCCTGGTTGGACATCTTCGGACGCAATGCACAAACAATCCGACAATTCCAATTTCTACGTCAAATTCTGCTAACCCTCCTTCTGACTCCCCTACCCTCACTCCTGTCATCAATTCCATTGCTCCCACCATCACAGAGACCACATCCATCTACTCATCGCCTGTTACCCCTACCACCGCAACCACCACCGCCTTCACTACCACCACCACCACCATCAGCGATGGGGAATCTCTCCTAAGCTGTACTCAATGCGACCGCACATTCACCTCACGAATCGGCCTGGTCGGTCACTTGCGAATACATCGTACAGAGACCGGTGAGCCAGTGCCTGGAGCACCATCACACAGCAGAGGTCGTCGCCTCCACTGCCCTCACTGTCCTCGCGCATTCACTCATCGCATAGGCCTATTCGGTCACATGCGCATCCATAACAGCGGAATTAACCACAATGCCGACAACACCGATACACCATGCACACCCTCCGCTCCTGCCATTCTTAGTGCCCTGCCACCCCCACTACCAGCAATGACATCCTCCCAGCCTCTACCGATTTCTCCTGCCCACACTGAACCCGCAACTTCAACTCACGCATCGGCCTGGTCGGTCACCTGCGAATCCATCGCATGGAGGCTGGTGAACCAGTGCCTGGGGCTCCGACATACAGTCGACGTGCCCGCCTTCACTGCCCTAACTGCTTTCGCACATTTACACACCGCATGGGCCTATTAGGACACATGCGCCTCCATGACAACCTCCGGTAAACCACCGTAGGCTAACCTACATCAGCGCACACTACCTACACCAATGCATCGACAACACTCTCACAATCACCATTTACCACAGTATATCACGGTTTCCTAGAAACCGTGGCTGGGAAAGCTGCCAATCTGACGCTTCCACCAGACCACGCCGTCGGCTCAGTGTATGTGCTGTGTGTGTCGAGTGGCTGACCAGTGAACTGGGAGTCAGACGGCGATGGCTGCTCCATATCCCCTGAGTTTGTGAATCCTGGTGTGTGCGTTATGGGGGCCAGGTCGTGCTGTGGCGCGCGAAGACGGGTACGCCGATCCGTCAGCCAATGCGCCCACTCCCACATCAGGCAACTGACTGGCTCGGACAGTGGTCTGATTGTGGGGGTGGGGAGAGAGTGAGGTCGAGAGCTCAGCGTATTTTCCTCACTATAAACAATCTGACGCGCTTGAAACTATCACGGTGCGCTAAAAGCCGTGGCTTGGAAGGTTGCCAACTGACGGGATAACTCGGACCGCGTGGTCAGCCCAATGTGTGTTTTGTGTGGAGTGGCTGACTGGCGGACTGAGAGTCAGGTTGCAATGGCTCCTTCTTAATGTGGCCTTTATGGCACTCCCACTCCGTGGGATCCGAGCCAGGTGTGGTGGCACGCCCAGGGGCGGCTTAGGCCGCGCCAGCCACCTGCGCCCTCTCCCATCTCCGGTCTTCTTGACTCTGTCTTGACACCGGACTCAGGTGGGGGAGGAGGAGAGAATGCGGTAGCTGCAGCGCAAGGCTACTATCACTTAAAACTAATTCACGCGCAAGTCACCGTCCCTGCACCACCTGGTGTGGAGCATACGGTGGACCTCGTCGAAATCGACGGTCGAACTGCCATGGTGTGTGCCCCCTAAACGGGCCACGTGGTAGATGCGTTGGACCAACACGGGGGCCACATCAGGGCACGGCATGCGTTATTCGGGTTGCGCTCCCATAACAAATGCCGAACATGGAGGTGTGGTGGCACGCCTAGGGGCGGCTTGGACTTAAGGGGACCCAGCCGCGCCAGCCACCTGCGTCCTCTCCCGCCTCCGGTCTTCTTGACTCTGTCTTGACACCGGGCTCAGGTGGGGAGGAGGAAAGTGCGGTAGATGCAGCGCAAGTCTACTATCACTTTAAACTAAATCACGCGCAAGTCACCGTCCCTGCTCCACTTTCCCATGGAGCATACGGTGGACATCGTCGGACTTCGACGGTCGAACTGTCGTGTGGTAGATGCGTTGTGGTAGATGCGTTGGACCAACACGGGGGCCACATCAGGGCACGGCATGCGTTATTCGGGTTGCGCTCCCATAACAAATGCCGAACATGGAGGTGTGGTGGCACGCCTAGGGGCGGCTTGGACTAAGGGGACCCAGCCGCGCCAGCCACCTGCGTCCTCTGCCGCCTCCGGTCTTCTTGACTCTGTCTTGACACCGGGCTCAGGTGGGGGAGGAGGAGAGAGTTCGGTAGATGCAGCGCAAGTCTACTATCACTTTAAACTAAATCACGCGCAAGTCACCGTCCCTGCTCAACTTTCCCATGAGCATACGTTGGACATCGTCGGATTACGACGGTCGAACTGTCGTGTGTGTGTGTGCCCTAAGCGAAATAATAAGAGACCAGTTCGCAAATATAGCTGACCCCGGGCGTTTCGTCAATCTGAATACGCGGGCTAACCCAGAGGGCATTGAAGCTATGACGTACTTACAAGTAAATACAGGGCGCTTCATCGATGGCCATGAAGAGACATCACTACTAAACTTGATGGCACAAAAAGCCGCCAGGTAACCTGATTGACAGGGGGGATTGACAGTCATTCGCGGTCTACCAGACCGAGTATGATGAGTGCTGCCCGAAGATATGCGTCGGAAATTTGTAAAAATATCAACAGAAATTCTGAGGCGCAAGGCTGAGGTAAAGTTCAGCAAGCAACCAATTCAAGTGGTTGGTCATATAGTAGACGTAACCACAACTTTGAAGAGGCTGAAACATGTTTTACTGTCGGAGACTGCAACAGACTGGCGCCGAGGCTGAAGGATGTGCTACACTTACATGTTTATCCAGGTAATCGGCAGACGAACCGCCTTTCAGCATAATGGAACACACGCGGTGGCCTGGCCAATATGACAGGGAATCGAGATCGTTGTAGCCCTATTTATCGCATGTGAAGCGGCCGGACCGCGGACAATTTGAGAGAGAGAGAGCGACGCTTTATTTTGAAAGTAAAATTCCAAAAATTTCAGCAAAAAAGGTCCTCCATTCACCGTGAAGAATCGTCCTTGAATGCGTCTCGAAATATTGATCAATTTCAACTTCCTTCAAAATGTTGCCAGCGACGTGCCCTGATGACCTCATTTTGTTGTTCGAATAAACAAATAGGGTAAAAATACAGTATAAAATGGGTGACCTGGGCCAATCGACGCGCAAATAAGAGGATTCACATGCGAATGGAGAGCATAAAAGATGGCCGCTCAATTTCAAAAGCCCGTGCCTGCGATTCTATTGAGAATGGGCCACTGATTAATTTGATTAATTCGATCTACCTAGAGGTCAGCTTGTTAGATTTTGTGATATCTGAGGATGAATTTCAGTAAAAAAACCGAACTTTTTAACCAATTTATCAAATTTTCAGGAAATTTATATTCGTTCTTTTGGTGTATTATTTTTGAAATTTTTACACATTTGAGCTGTCGCAAAAGTGGCGTTCTGAGCAGTCAAGGGCTGTTTAAAGTTTCATGCATTATTTTGACTACATTTTGGTGGAACTAAGCACATAGTTATTAAAAAACCTAAGATCTTCTAGAGGCCATACCGGCCAAACATAAGAAGTCACCTCGAAGTCATTTTTACAAAGTTAAATTGTTCGATTGAACGAACCGGGTACTATGAACTATTAGTGGCCTTTTTGCAATCAACAACATTTCAAAAATATGGTTAATATTTCGTTAGATCCGCCAGAAACTCTAAACGTTAGTTTAGGGTCTTATAAGCTTTCCTCCAAAAACCTTTTTTAAATAATAGATCCATCAATGCTTACCTTCTTCGCGGCTATTCGTGTTCGAATAAGCGAGATCTGTTGTCGTTCCATTTCACCACTGTGCATTGTCATTGTTTTAATGCTTTCCTTCGAGCACTCCACCTCCTGTTGTAGATCGACTTCTGCTGTCCACATTTTTGCAAGTTCGTTCTCAAGTCGATTACTATTTAAGATCGCAAACTGTGTGCTCTCTGGCAGTCGAAATGACACATGGTCGCGAAATTCCTTCGCCACCTAGTAACCATAAAGGATACAGACGAGGATAGGAAAACGATGAGCGAATTTGATTAGGCAGGAACTACTTGTTTAGGCGCAAATTTATTGGAATACTTTGAATGCAAACCCTGCTGATAAATTAAAATTCCGATTCCAGGTGGAATATCAGAGGAGAAGGAGGAGAATGAGGAGGAGGAGAATGAGGAGGAGGAGGAGGAGGAGGAGGATGAGGAGGGGGAGGAGGAAGAGATTTTCCCTGGGAGAGGTTTATTTCAGATCAGACGTTTCAAGTGGTGGTTTCGACCTGAGGCGTAGATCGCTAATGTCGACTATGGGGTTTACTCGAACCCATTTTTCCCCGTGACCTGCGTCGTCCCTGGCCCCCTTGATAGGGACGATATTTGGCGGCTCCGAAATCTTCACCTGTTCACTACCGGCATTGGTGACCTACGCAACAGGCAAAATACGCCATATAATGAGCGCTTTGCACAAGAATCACCAGTTTATGAAGATGTTTTTACTGACTTGACTGATGTCTAAAGGTTTGCTAATACTACGTTGTCAATGCGACCACATCTCAGTCGGGAGTACAAGTCGATACCTGAAGAGAAACAGCAACATGCTACTGCATGCAACTTAAGTAGGAGTTTTTGAACAATTATAGATACTCACGTCGAAATGCAACGGTTGCAGGAGGGAATGCCCGATTGTAGACAGACCGAACAGAAATCACTTTCACAGTAACCCAGCAACTTGCCTTTTTAATGTTTTGTAGGAGGAAATTCGTTCCAGTTCCTCCTACCGATTTAATGTTTTCGATTCACAGTCGCTTCAAAATTTGAGTTCAGTAATTAACTTTGGTGGGCCTGTACGATGGCCGTCCAGACAAACATCAACCTTGTCCAGAGAGTTTGATACTCCCAAAATTATAAAAGATTTTATCAGGATCATAAATTCTGTAGGTAGCATATTTAATTATTCATTTGACTAAATTATGAAAAATGCTATGGCCAAAACCCCCAGTTAATCTAGAATTACATCAAAGTATAATGATTCGATCGGGCAAGGCCTGGTGAGGTAGCTGTTGGAACCTCCGTCGGTAGTCGTGAAATTGGATTTTTCAAGGCCTTTCTCCGGACTACTGTTGCAACGCTGCACTCTCAAGCGTACCAGTGGCAGTTAGGTTCTCAGCCAATCACTGCCATCAAAACCGGCCAATCAATTTCAAGGCCGGCTCAGGAATATCCTCGCTCAAGGCACTATGGCGTCTCCACACCCCTACTCGGGTGACAACGGATGTGCACCGTGGTCCGTCACCCAAGTTGTTCTCGTTTGGTCTCCAGTCATTCGGTAGAGAATCAAATACGCTCTTTACTGTTGTCCAAGCTTTTCTCATTCTATTTGGGACAGTGCTTGAAGGTCGTAGTGACAACAATCCTCCAATTGCTCAAGCCGCCTCGATAAATTTCCTGGTAGCATAGCAAAAATGAATAGACTTCACATGGATATCTTTATCTGCTGTGGAGTTTTAACTAAGTAAGTTGGACCATGTTATACAACACCCAACTCAATGAGAGAGTCAGAGGTGGCGTGCGGCTCGCTATACCATTAACTCAGCCTGAAAATGGGGTGGCGAAGATTGTCAATCACAACCCTGCAGTGGATGGATGGTTCATCATTCCTGACTTCACGTATCCCTCTTTTGGAACAAGGGTCTCTTTTCATGTCTAACTATTGTCATTCCCAGCTTCAAGAACTGGATTTCAGCGCTCCGCAACCAGCAGTGATGCCGGCAATCAGAACGACATCTACGCTGATGTTCGCTACTAGGTTCGGTAAGAATAGCATCTAACCCAGCTGTTTATTATTCATAAATATCTACTACATTTATATAAGTAAGCGTTATTGGTAAGTGTTAGCTTACGCATCCGTCGCTTATGGAAGTAACCCTGACAGTAGTGCTTCACTTTCCGTTTCTAACTTGTAAGTCTTAATTTATTTATTTTCCAGCACCTTATTATTCTTTTACTGGGGGTCTACTTTGGACTTCCGGCTCCAACAACCGGATAGTTGGGTAGCTTAACAAGCTTCAAGGACTTTTAATCTTCGGTTCAATACCCCAGTCATCGATACTCGATGAGGGACAGCTGGTATACTGCCTAAAACACGAGACTGTGGGAATGTAGTATATCCTATCAGTAGATTTTTTTATCAACTTTATTTCTGAACGGTAATAGCTTCATTAAGGTGTTCATTGGTATGCTGCAACTCAGCAAAGTGTAGCTCTAAATGCATTAAGTTAGGCTTGTGAATCACAACTAAGGGAATATCGGATTTCGCGTGGCCGGTGGGGACGCCTCGGTAACACATGTAAAAAAGCACTCGGCAAGAATTTAAAAGGTCGTTCGCTGTATATATTTCATGGTTAAAGTCACTTTTATTACTAAAAGCTTAATTTCCTACCTATTTATTTATGAAATACAAGAAGTTTTACTTGCGTCCCAGCCATACGAACGAGCTACGTTTAAAATGTCCTGTGTCAATTTTAAAACAACGGTGTAATTTACTGTCTGTTGTTATACTACCAGAAAGCTGTTGAGACATAAATCGTAGAAAAGTGAGCTTTATAATTCATTCAGGTCTTATTTACTATCATCTGTAATGCCCTCGCGTAATTTCCTTCTCGTTGCACTAGTTCTCGCCTGAAGAAGTTGACTTACATGTCGAATGTCACTAATCGCACGTTTCTTCAGCTTGGCTTTATCCAGTAGATACTTCTTTTCCAGTTTTTTGATCTCCTCCGCATGTATACCTTCGAGGACTACCAGTTCCTTCTGAAGCGAGGCATACTCAGCTTGAATGCGGAATTTTCTTCTCTCGAAATCTTTCAAGGTGTTGATTTCTATTTTCTAATACAGCAGAAACAAAGGGAACGTTAGGACAATTGTTTCAAGTTACCTTAAAAGGGGGGTTTATACAGAGGATTCCAATATGGCGAATAAGGCAAACCCCTGTTTCTTCTTAACACCGCTACAGCATGTGAGTACACAACTCAAAACGATGACAGTATTTTATTTCAAACCTTTACATCATTTGGATGTACTCGCTTCAACAACTGATCAGATGTTTTCAATAAACAACACTGAAGGTGATAGATTCGGCTCCCGATGGAGGCCTCGTAGTGCAGTTGGCTAGAGCGTTGGCTGAACTAAAGCCTTCCCCCTTGCTGGCGTGGGTTCGCATCCCACCGAGGCAGCCGAGTGTTTCAAAGTTGGGTCAAATGAATTATTAAAATCTCTCAAAACCCCCTAATCACATTTAGATTTGCAATATCAACATTCGCGATGTATGATGAGACAGTCTAGGCCTTAAAGTAACCGCGCCAGCCATCTACGCCCGATCTCAGCATCAGATGGATCACAGGCTCAGAGAGGGGAGGAAGATTGTGATGGACACTGCGGAACCCGCGGTACCTTAGTGCATTTCTCGCAGTACCCAATCTGGCATGCCTCGAAACTATCGCAGCGGGGTAATTATCGTCACTTGACTAACTGACAGGACAAGTTGGTCCTCTAAAGATGGAGAGTCTGGCTCAATGGCACCCATTTGAAGTGGTCTTTATGGTACTCACGCTCAGATGGGATTGGAGCCGACCCCTTGTTTCTGTGAAAACCTGGCCCAATAGGAACGAAGAGGCAAGCTCCAGAAAGGATTTTAGAGGGAGAAGAGGCTGCGAACACTGGAACAAGAATTTTATTGAACTGAATTTTCAGGGGCGCACTAACAAGTAATAATCGCATCAAGCTCAACCGACGGCGGTTTATGCGGAGCTACTAATTGTATTAGGCGTGTAGTTGTATGACAATAATGTCATAAAACTAGTACTCCCCTTGTGTCTCTATCGCCCTCAACTACGAATGTCTCTGATGATGCGTTTGAGTGAAAATCTTCCCAAATTTGACCCATTGTGCAGGGTCCGGGTCATGTGTGGCCCGCGTAGACGGGTCGTTCGGTTTCAGCAGCCATTGCATCCGATCACACCTACGATCATCCTGATTCTATCTTGCCACGGGGCCCAGGAGAGTAACAGGGGATATAATATGGTAGGCGCGGCAAAACTATGCCATCGCTATAACCTAACGGACGCACAGATCACCGTCGTGAGCTGACCATGCTGTGGGGCACACCGTGGGCCTCGTGGACATTTTAACATTCGTGAAGTTAGTACGACCAGCATTTTAGAGCGCAAGAGGACAACAGCTTGCCAGAACATTGAGTTTAAATCCTAAAACCACTGGTATGATCATGGGTTATAACCACGGATGTGAAGGACACACTGAACAGAGAATGTTTTTGCTTGAAGTAGGAGCGTATAATCGTTTGGAGCTGACAGTCCAACCGTCGTTAACGACAATGTGTACCATGCAGTAGATTATCTAACGGTTGCAATGAGTGAGTTCAATTTGCGTGAGTAGTTTAGCGTACATTTGGTCTTGTTATTTTGGTTTGTTGGGTGGATTTTGTGCCCAGAAAAGCTTTTTCTAAAGAACACTGCATGCTTAATCTTAAATATTGAAGGAAAACAGGCGGGATTTGAGCAAGTTCAGAGGTTGCCGGATATCCCGGAAATTTCTTATGCCATGTAATACCACAGAACAAACTGCATTGGTTTGATGTATTTTGCTATAAACGAACAGTAATATAAGCAAGATAGGTTTCAAATAAATCCCTTCTGTGACCGAAAAATATGATCTTAATTCTATGAAAATCAGATGAAGGGAAACGTAAGGAATTTCATTGTTTTCCCTTCACAAGAAATGAATTCAGCTCTAAAAAGTATTTTTTTGCAAATTTCTGACGCTTTTCGCCACAAAACACAGTAATATACTTGTTTACCAGTCTCTTTGTTTTACTACCCCGAACATAGGGGCCTTGAACAAAATGCATAAATGAAACTATGGAGATGGACTCATAGAACAGCTGACGTTAAAATGGAAGCATGCGATAGGAAACTTTTTGCATAGGGTAGTTTCCGCTAATCCATGATTTACGAACGCAAGGGCAGAAGACTACCAGTTTTTGCAAAATAATATTATATATTCGGCCACTGTTTGGTGCATTTTCAATCTTAGAATGGGGCAGTTAAGTAAACAGATATAGCGAAAAGCCTCCCAACATTAAATAACAAGTTAGTTCTTCATTTTCAACAGAACATGTATCACTTATTTTTAGGGAATTCAAAAAACAGTCAAACATTCACATTTTCACCTTGACTTAACCATGGAAAAAGGTAAAGTGCGCGTATACTCGTCAGCGTACTATCTAATTGAATCGATTTTCATGAAGTACCTTATTATGGAAAGTTTTTTTAATAGACTTTAGGTGTATTAATTGGCGAATGTGGCTGTCCAAGTTCATTTTTCTTCGCAGTGAGGTTTCATGTTTGGGTAAATCTACAAATTTGACGCAAACGGTCATCTCCATTAGAATGAATATTCAATAGCCAACTTTTTCGGCAAACGCTTTTAAAAACGATCGTATTTTTAAGATTTTGATAAACCTATAAAACGATATCTAAAATTACGGGTAATTGCTCGAAAACCCTAAAAATCGTGATGTATTTACCAGCCTTTCATGGATGTTTTGGCCCTTATTGTAACCCAATATCAAAAATATTAATAAAGAAATTTGCCAAAATGAAATTTCTCTTAATATACATAAAATGATATGTTTATGACTTCAATTGAAAATTATATTTAAATTTATTAGTTACAGTTACATCAATTTAGCCCTTTTTCAGCATATTCCGCCTTTTTTTAAAAAAAATTATTTCTAAACGAAGTAATATTAACTTTTACTATTTCCCTCAAGTTCTAAATTCGCATAAGTTTGGTCATTTTTTTCAAAGCTTTCGTACATGTGTCAGTGCCGGTTTGCGACTGATTATCAATCTTTCGAAAATTTTGGCACTGCATGAAATAGGTTGCACACTGTATGTCCTACAAAGTGAGCACAGTACCGGTGAATTGCGCGTAAATTAGTTTACAAATAGGCAGACTTGCACGGAATCTACTACACGCTGTCCTCTCTGACCCACCTGACACCTATTGCAGTGGCTGATAGAGATACATATCCCATCTGCACGTGCCACACATGACCTGGCTCCCATAAAATGCGCCATACCTTCACGATGGTGGTCTGAATCTCACAGGCGTTAGTGCCATAGAGGGCCCGAGCGAGAATCAAGTTATTCCGTCAGTTGGCAGCCTTCTGAGGCTCAATTTATAACTCTTCTTGAGGGATTCAGGCACTCCGGACTTTTAATCGTGGGGAATGGGCTGACTTGCCGTGTGAATTAATCCTGCAATGTCGACCTCAGTCTCTTTTCTCTCATCTATGCACCAGTCAACTGTCCAGGCCTGACAACCAGCTGGCGATAGGATTGGGCGCTGTCGCTGTCGCGATTAGCTGTTGCCCCGCGCAACCTCGGCGTGGATGGATTAACGCATGCCATGAGTAACATGACCCCCGTTGCGATCCCGGACATTGACAGCGCAGTCCGTTTTGTGTGGTGATGCAACGACAACTGCAATGACTACAATCCAATTAATTTGACCTACTGAATACACATAAGTAACAACGATGTATGTACTGTTTACGAATATCCCACTCAGATATGGCCGATCAATCAATCGTCGCACTAACTACGACCATTTGAGCTAATTGTGGGATATACCAGGCTTACTGTGTGTGGTGGCATAATAACCGGATCCTTTAAATACTGCCATATCTACATGTCCCCTATCATTGACCGTTGCCGCTCATACTGACGGATTTAAGAGCGGATCTGGGAGGTCAACCGGGAAGACGGGGTCTCCGTTAATCTAACTATTGACTACCCAGCGCACCTGCTACTGGCGGATAGTGGAATCCTCCTTCAGTTAAGGTCGGTAGCGAAGCAAGTGGGTTCACGGGGCTGATGAATAAGAAATCTTTGACTAGCAGTAAAAGTGTTATGAGGGCGTGGAGGGCTAAGGTCTGACACGCGGACTCTCCTATAACTTGCTGCAAAGCCTGATGACGGCATGCTGACCGTAAACTGCCATTAAATAAATCTGTTTGTTTCCGTTTCTTCAAGAGTATGTTCTTAAGCTAAAGCGCTAGCAGTGATAACCTCAAGAAAACAATCCGAGGAACTATTATCCATCCTTATTTGCTCAAAATCGCAAAGAAACTACGCAAAAATGTTCTGTTCAAATATTGCGAATTCTTCAAGGTTGACAAGATCAGATATGATTACAGACCTGCCAAATTTGCCAGCAGGTAATGACAGGACCAGCAAAACAACAGAAATGTTGTTGCAGCGATTGAGTCTACCTTTTTTGACTGTTTCATGGAATCCGCTTTTTTGTTTTTATCAGCAAAATAAGCATATTTAGCTGCGAAAACTGATTGTCGAACATTAGTTTGCGTTCGATAAATTATTAGTAGGACACCAAACTAATATGTTTAAGAGGTTCAATTGAAACCTTTCATTTATATGTAACATCGGTTTACATATATTTTCATAAACGGCCACTCATGCTAAATATGGTTGTGAAGACTAATTTAACTATGGTGATCTTTGACCCATTCCGCAAACATATCTTTGAATATCATTAGCAAACTTAAAAGATGGATTTTTCGTGTGCTTGTGTGTGTTGTAAGTATCTGCACTTCATAATTTGTAAAATAGAAGCACTAAGGATATTTTTGTTTTTCTGTAATGCCTGAAAGACGCATTAATTTCGTCGGTTATTCAAACAAGCTGCAGAAACTGTGACTTAAATAACATTAAGCAACGTTTCCTTTGTTAGCGCCTGATCAAAAATGGAAAATGTGCAAAGAAAAATGCTTATGCAAACTTATAAAAGACGCCACTGACCAGTATCCCTCAAAAAGTAAATGCCGTTGCCACAACAGTAGGCCGTTATATGATGGGATATCGTCTTATAGCAACAATCATCCACATCTCTCACACTGCATCCTACCTAACTGTGCCTTCTCCGTGGCTAGTCTCTCCTGAATCTCCTGAAACATGGTCTGCAACTCCTCTGTTTGGCAGCTCCACTCTTCTTGATCCACATCGTGTAAAAACTTGACGGTGTGAATTTTGATCAGTCAACTCTGAGCACTCATCGGCGCAAATGGCCAGTCTTTGTGAGAAGTCTCCTATCTGCTTTCTCCATGCCCTGTCCAGATGATCCCTCTGGAAGAAAAAGAGGGCCTGCATTAGAATCCGAATAAAGCTGCTAACACCTTGAGTTGGACTACTAACGAAGGCACAGTTTTTTAATGTAGTAGTAGAAAGCCTGCGTCGATATATGCATGAAGTCATGCGTAGTGTCTGTGCTGTTTAGGTTCATTTTAAGTTGTTCATGGATGCCCTTCAGACCTATCGGGCAGCCTTCTTCCAAGGCGGCCTGCTAAAACCATACTCAGAAAAAGTGAAAACTTATATATTATGCATATTTATTATATATTCCCTTATAAATTTAAATATATTTTATAGAAAACCTGTGAAAAAAATATGTTTTTTTTGACTTATTAGTTGGAAACTCATATCTTCGTCAAATGTTGTACTTGATGAAAGTTTACATTGTGGTTTTAAAGAACTTCTTGATTATGCGATTTTTAGACCGCGAACTATTCAAACATTAAGCCACTTATCTGTCTATTTATTGCTTCTACTTATAAAGTAGACAAGAGAGTACACATCCACTGCGAAATCTTGTGTGAGCAACATGGAACATCTTCCTCACAACGCAGAGAAATGTGTGATTTTTCATAGTCGGAATCTATAAAATCCTGGAAACCCTGAATGCAGGTGTACAGATGGGTGGGCTTCAAAATTATTCAGCAAATGAAAAATATCCTTTAAAACCGCAAGATATGCTTGCTTCAAGTATGCAGTTTGAAAAATACGTAAGTTTTCGCCAAATGGATACAAGAACCAGTATTTTTGTTTATGCCGTCTATAAAATATAGTTAAATGTATACCAGCAAAGAAAGTCCAGGTAAAAAATGCATGCTAAATAAGTTTTTGTTACAAAAAGTGCTTTTACAGGCGGCCCGTGATAAACTCGTACAAAGACCGCCCTCCTAACGTAATCAAAATATCTTGGGATTATGCTGCACGATAAGTAACATGACAACCCTACTTTAGTAGTCTTTTCGAAACGAAATCATAATTAAAAATTTTGGTTAAAATTTCATCAGGTAGCAAATCTACCGTAACTTCGCAAATTATTAAGGGCAGGACTTGGAGTTAAGTGCCCGGGGCATTGCTTTTTAGGATCAGAGGTCGCGGGGAGAAAGCTGGGCGATCCAATTAGGAACCAAATCCATCGCAGCAGCCAAACACTTGCCCGGATTTTGAGACAGTTTCAATGTTTGGAGTACATCGTAAACCACTGTCATATAACATACTATTCGTAGTACTGTTTGTTATGTATTTGGAGCTCAGTCTGACCTCTGGCAGATTGTCAAATAGCGACCAGTAATATGGGCAGGCAATCGGTATCGGACAAGACAAGGGTGACTAGAATGACCATTTCTGACTTATTAGCCATCTTCATCCAGCCCTGCCTAGCCTGAGGTCTGGATGACCTGGGGTTTGTACGCGTCTTCCTTGGTCTTCCTCATTGAACCCCGGTTTGTTGTCCCGTCAACTGTAATCGGGGACCTACCCGTGCCTTAACGATAGAGAGTTTGATCACTTAGCGCTCAATGGCCAAAGAGCCTGGGTTAAAACCTCAAGTCATTCAGGAGTGAGGTTGATAATGACTGGCTGATAACGGCTACCAAGCAAAAAATGACTATCTCAGTCCCCCTAGTCCTTATCAGCACCCTATTTCCGCAAATTGATTGTGGTGAAGCATAAGTCGAATATATTTCAGTCACGCCAATATGTTGGCCTTTGATTGAGCCTGTACAACTCGCAATCTGTACAAATGGCTATTCAAGTAGTATTGATTTTTCCGACCGACTTTTGATGGGCTTATAATTTAAATCAATTTTAAAGAAAGCGATCCCAAAATTATATTTTCTTGTGCTCATTTTGACAGATAATAACGTCTTCTTAAAAGGTTATACTTGGCGATAGATTATCCTTCAGTTTTATACAGTTTGTTTTCAATTCTTGAATAATTGTAAATATGCCCTGCTGTTCCACTTGCGTTTAGGGCTGCAAAACAAAAAGCTTTATATTTTTTCGTGTGGAGGAAATCACGCATTTCCATACCTTGGTGAGAATACATCTTATAGGGCCCATATGACTTTGCAGCTGATGTGGAACCAGTTTTAAAATTTACAAGCGGCGTTCATAACTAGATAGATATGGCACTTTGTGTGAGTATTTCACGGTCTTAAAAAATACTCTAATTCAAAACTTTTTGCAACCCATAACTAGCTTTTGTCAAGTAAACACGATGAAGAAGGCGTAATTTTCTACCAGCTTTCCAAGAAAAATATTTTTGTGCATTTTTCCTATAAAAAATATGTTTGGGTTTATAAGCGCAGGAAAAATCAATGAGAAAAATTACAAGATTTAAGAATTCATTTTCATAATGTCGTTTTTGCAGGTGGCCGGGAAGCAGGTGGTTAAAAAGCCGGCATCCCGATGTGACTGAAATATCAGTGGATTATCCAGCAGCTCTACATAAGTAATCTTTTCTAATCCAAAATCGCAGTTCATAATTTCGGTTGATATTGCGTGAAGTAGCACATCTTGCTGTACATACATGCAGAATAAATACTGACAAGGTGGTGAGAATTTGTGTGTGGGGGGGGGGGTATTTCTGACACATTCGCTGTCGGCAGACAGCCATCCTGTGGCGTTGGACTTCAGTAGTGTGAACTAATCGTCTGCCCTGAACCTATCAGTTTGGAAGTGGATTTGTGAGTAGTTCAGTTAAATTCAGTTCAGTTTATCAAGGGAATAGGCAAAACGCCTTTTAACTTCCTCTTGGTTACAGTATGGCTAAAAAGGCTCTGGTACATCATGAAAATGTAAAAAGAGTTGGTTAACATAAAAGCGTGCGGAAAATAGCAGCTGTTGGCTAATCAAAGAGAGTAAACATAAATGTGTACTCGCATATTCCGAGTAGCATGAGAACATGCTATTTTTGTTGACACGATTCTCTAGTGTATTGTACCTTACTTCAGGCCTCTGTGCAGGCTTGTTAGACCTATCATGGTTTCTTTAAAAGCTCCTAACGATGAGAAAAAACCAAAAATTGCAGCCTTAGTTCATCTATATGGGACTACTCCTCAAACAGTCTTTATTCTGCATCGCACAGAGAACCGATTACTGTAAGTTTATAACAATTCCACCTTGGTCATCCTTTCGTTCAAGAGAGTGACTACTTCACCAAGCCTGCTCTGATCTAACTTCAACAGAAATTTGTGTAGTTCCAGGTTTCGCTAGACCTTCTAAAGTGAACAAATTCTGGATGATATGAAAAAAACTAAAATCTCCCTCTGATTTACTCTATTTATTGACATGGTTAATGCAATTTAGAAATTCATAATGCTAGAATGACAGTCATCAAGTCTAAAATTTCTGCTTTTTAATTTCCTCAGAAATTAAGCACTAACTTTGGAGTAAGTCAGTTTTTTAAGGTTTAAAGGCACAAACTGAATGGTGATATTAATTTTATGGAATGATTTATTCCAAGTTAACGATTAATTTCTGAAGAACTTAAAAAGCAGCAATTTATAAACTGGGGTTTCTACCCGAAAGCACGCAGGGAATGTTGGGGGACAAACTGATTAGCTAGATCTCTCGCATCTGTAGTAAGCAGCGGCAGAATACCGGTGTAACTGGTGCTTTGGGCTGTCAATATGGTGTCACCTGTAAAGCCCATAAATTCTAAAATTGGCTATATTTACAATCCCCCACTAATTTCATTCAAACATCCCTTGATCAGTACCCGCACTCAGTGAAGATAGAACTCGAAAAAGACTCTTCGATACACTTAAGTCCGTATAGACTCGCTTTGTTACGTCAATCTTGCCCCAAACTTTGTTTATTTCGTTCTCGCTGCTTTTTTATCAATTTTAATTGAACTAATTGTTCCTAACCAGAAAAAAATATTTGTTAGTGCTTGCTGGTTCACCAGCAATTTGACTTTTTCACGCACCTGTGCCTCCAAAGTGTTCGTGGCGGTGAGGAGGAAATCATGAAATTCCTGGTACTGCTTCATTTTGCCCTCCGCCTTATGAATGTTGGCCAGTAAGATTTCTTTTGTCTGCGTCTCCTTCGTCCCCACTAGCAATTCCCCCGACATCGTTATGCCGTCTGCGCTGGGCAACCGCAGCTATGAGTATTGGATTGCAGCAGTCCCGATTTTAATCAACCTAGTGCCATCGACTGTGGGTTCCTATTGGCTGAGACGGTCTCGCCCGCATATTACGCCGAGGTCAGTCTGCCGACAACACTCGCAACGATGGCGCGAGAATCCAGCTGATCTCACTCTGATGGGGGTGAAGAGCAGACGAAAATTTCGGCAAATATGGGGGAGACTGGAATGGTCATTTCTGGCTCATCGGCCAGGTGCTGCACCACCCGAGGTTTGAATCCGTGACCTGTTTATCGGATTTCAAACGCTCTAACCACTGTTGACCTTTTATAAGCCAGAAATGGCCGTTCCAGTGTCCCTTGAACTTGCCGGCAACATTGAGGTGCCTATGATACTAATCTCTGGCGGGGCTCACGAATGAGCCCCAAGACAGAACAGAACGCGTGAGTTCCGCTAGCGATCGGTGAGCGTTCATCAACGAAGATGGAGAACAATCAACAAATGGAAAGATGTGTATTGACAGGACACGGAGAGAAAGGAGACGGCGATGGTTTCTATAACATTAGTCATAATGGGCACTCACTCGTCCCGTTATGCTTTTGGGGCTTAATCAAGAACTCTGTAGGCATTGTCAATATTCTCGATCGAAACTGACAAGACAACGATCCCATGACGCAGTGGGTTAGAGTGTTAGACTTCTGATCAACAGGTTGCAGGTTCGAGCCTCGGATGGTACCTGGGTTTGAGCATGACTGGCTGATGTCTGCTAATGAGCAACAAATGGTCCTCCCATTTTCCCTTGTCTTTGTCTGCAATCTCAGTTTTATTGGCCATAGCCCTACCTCCTTGCACCAAAAACCAGGCGTGGAAGCTGGAGGATATGAATCAGATTCCATCTTCTGTATGCGTCACAATAACCGGTGCTATGACTACTGATCTTCAATTGCCCTTATCTGTCCCTTTGAATTTGAAATATTTAAGCTGGTTTTGGAAATGCAGTAGGTGTCAAAACCCCATGAAATATCTGTCATCCTTGAAGGTTTTGTTGAGAAGAAAAGACTGACAAGTGGGCCTTATAATACTTAAAATCGTAAAACACAAGCTTAAGTTACTTCGCAAGCCGAGCCACGATGACTTCATCCTCGGTTTTTTAACATTTGTTTTTTCTATCGTTTTAGGGAACAATTACGATTGATAATAATTTTAACCAACGAGCTGAACGTAATCCAGCATTTGATAACGGTTCCCCATTGTGTGGTTGTCCACAGTATTGCTGAGATTTGCGTGCGCATGCTGGAGAAATCTCCCTTCCAGATGTTTGTTTCCAGTTGTAGTGGCCGAGGACTTCGAGGATGGCACACACGGGCGAGTAACGCACCTGTAGTCGTTATTAGACGATGCGCATATTGACCAGGGTCTCCAAGCGCCATGCTTATTACTCGAACGCAACGGTCATTAGAGGGAACGACAGAAATGTCGGAAATGGATTCTACTAATAAGAAGGATATAAAGGCATGAAAGGGCACAATAGAAAATAAAGAAGGCAGCGTTACATGAAGCTATGTCAATTTTGGAGTATGAGGGGGGGAAATCTGTCATGTCCGTTGGATAACCAGTGGGGAGTGCAATGCTGTGGGCAACTGCAGGATCGGAATGAGGGGATGCTGACATTGAGCGGAGGATAACGATACGATAAGCAGCAACGGTAATCGTGGGGATGGGGATCAGCGTTTGAGAGTGGAAGGGGGCACCGGCATCTTCACCGATATTCGATCACTCCAGTCCTATCCGAGATCCGCGTGAAAAGTGCCCCAGTATATTCAAACCATTCTGTCGGAACTGTGGTTCGTTACACAGTCGCTTAACTGAATTAGGCTGCAAGAACATGGAATACTCTAAGAGTAGTACACAATGTCCAATAGCACCCATTGGTGGGGGAACTTTTAGATCCAGCACACTATCATCGTCTCGGGTGAACACAAGGTCTAGACAATTAAAACGTTTCCCTTCCCTAACGTGTGTCCCCAACGGTACATTCTGGAAGAGTAATTTTTGGTTGTCCCCTCAAGCAAACGATGACCGAATGTATCCGCTGGACCCGAACCAGTCCAAGTTCACCAGTTGATATTAGAACCATGAAAGCCTCCTACGATAAGGATATCTTTGTTCAAGCAAACCTTGGTCAGCTCAGTTAGGAGAAGGACATCGCGTTCGAAATTCTTGTTTGGGGGATGGTATGCAACTGCGAATGCCAGTGGCTGGGCGTACTTAATTGTAAGAGTAACAGATAAAACTTCAACTTCTTATTTCATGGGATGGGGCTTGGAAACTGCAATTATATTAGGGCTAACACAAACTGATTCCATCTCCACGGCTTATTTTGTCTCTTCTTAAGTGTTTATAACCACGGAGGGGTACTTCGTGTGCTCAAATATCTTCTGAGAGCAACGTTTCTGTCAGGGCAATTATATCTGGTGTTTGTTCATCAATAACCGTCCGGAACTCACTTAATTTATTGAACATTCTCTGTAAATTTGAGTACATGGCCTTTATCATCCGTCTTCTCGGCAAGGACCAGATCTGATGATATAAGGGGTCTGCCACAGGAAGGAGTTCTTCATCACTATGATTTTCTTGTCACGTAGTTGGAGCCATTTTCACCCCTTTTAGGTCCTCCTCAGTTCGGTCCTCAGTTTCCCATTTTGTGCCTTTCCGCTGGTTTGTAATCCAGCTAAAAAAAGGTCACTGTGTGACTTACGGAGAGCCACTCTCCGTTCTATAAGTTGTGAGGTCTGCTTTTCATTCTCGAGAATGATTTTAAAAGGCCTTGATGATGACAGTTTATTAGAAGCATTTGCTTTCCCTAGATGGAAAGCTTTGTATACGGTTACCTAATCTCTATCTTGAAGGATGGCATTTGAATATTTTTGAACAGATCCTGGTCATTTTCCCTCCCTTTCCCTTGCAATCTGAGAACTTGACTCAGGAACCCCATTTATTACGATATTTCGTTTACGGTCAAGGTGTCTGTTTAGTAGCTTGGTGCTCTGATTTGCTGATGGAGCTTCGACATCAGTAAGAAATTTATTACATTTTACTGACCTATCAGTGGCAAGCCCCTTCTGGGGACCCAGTTGACGCTTTGTACTCGATTTAATGAGGCTTATTATTCAGTTGCTACTTTCACTGGCATATTTTTCACTTGTAGTCTGCTTTAACTCAGCCCGCTCATACTAACACTCTGGCTTAGTCTGGCTTTTCGGGCGCTACATCTAACCATTCTCGTTTTTTGCCTTCAAATATGGTTTCATTTGGAATAACCTTCCACTCGAATTAAGATCGTCGTCCACACTAATGTTACTCAAATCTACATAACCTAAGCATTTTACCTCGGAAGATATCAAGTAATTATTGTACATTTCCTTCCCAAACAATCAGCTTTTGAACTTTAAAAAGGATCCTCCTTAAAACTAAGGTGGATGCCCTTGATGCTAACCAGTTTCTTAATCTACTGATATTTTCCTCTGCAGAGATCATCTTCACAGCCGTTTTTTGTCCCTTCTTGATTACAACCATCATTGCGAAATATTGACAACCCCGTTCGTCTCCGCAGTCTTCGCGGTCCCTTCTTTTTTTGATCCCTTGCCAATTGCTAAGCCTCGTCAGCCATCGCATCTGCCATGCCTTAGGACGATGTTTTTGTAGCCTTTAATCTTCTCTCCTGGTGTCGACCCTACACGGACCGTTGATAATCGTGGCGGGTTCCTCTGTTTTCGCCGCTTAGACAGTGATCTCAGCAATCAGTAAGAATGTACCATGGTCACACTTCTGGCACTTCGACGATTACCTTTACGACCTCTATGGTCCCTTTCTCGTTCGATCCCCAGGTGAACTGATGATGTCCACGACGTTTTCCGCTGTCTAGCTTCCCCAAAAATTTACCCATATAGCTGGTCAGTACGTATTATGATCAAACTTGCAGTAATACCGTGCTGAAACGTAATCCCTACAGTTACAGGATTTTTTCATAACGAGGATTATTTCAAACCCACATCCGCTCTCATCCGCATGATGTTCCTACCTCAAGCGTATATTTTTGTCCCACGAGTGACAGTTTTTCTCCTTAAAAACTCACAAACCCTACTCACCAAATACCTTTTTCCGTAAAAAAATGGCAAAGGAGTTTTTACTGTTCGCTCTTTTTTATTTTTTTTCACCTCACTGATTCGTGCCATTTGACATTGCAAAGAATCTGACCTTACTATTCCTAAAATGGCAAATATATCCGATTGCGTAATCGTTTTATCTTTTTATGACAATACCGTTCTGGGTACTGAAATACAAATATTTATCTATCTACGTGTATGTAAAAGGAGTCAAACTTGGTAAATGAAGTATTCTTCCTCCAAGTCTAATTTTAACCTTTTTGGCTCTACAAAGCTCCCTGGCCCTATAATCTTTCAAAATAATCCACACGCTTATGCCTAAGTTATCCATGCAAATCGAATTTCTGCAAAGACAACGCAAATATGTGGTTTCGACTTACAAAATATGTTTCTTATGGAAGTACAGCACGGACTTTTTCAAATGCTAATTCATACAGAATGTTCTATAAAATAATCTGCGAAGACTGCAAACATGGTCTGAGAAAGAGTTCCTAGATTTCAATGTGCAAAATTGTGCCGTTCTCCATCGGTGTCCAACCAATTATCTTCAAACTGCCAACGTGAGGGCATATTACCCGCACGACACTCAAATTGCCATCGAATTTTCACAAAAAGACCTCGGTGTTTGGATACAGAGCAACCTGAAGCCAAAATTACAATGCGTGAAGGCTGCAAATACCGCCATGCGAGTATTGCAAGCTATCAAACGGGCGTTTGTACCTTTCGACAAAGACCGTTTTGGTAAAGTTGATGACACCTTCGTTCGACCTCACCTAGAATATGGCATACAGGCGTGGCAGAAATGGCTCGCAAAAGACAAAACATATCTCGAGAAAGTGCAACGCCGTCCAAAAAATGTAGTAAGAAGTCTAAAATACCACTCTTATATAGAGAGACTTGAATGCTTGAATCTATTCCCTCAGTGTTATAGGCAGCATACAGGTGATCTTGTCTTAGTTAACAAGATAATACATGGACTCGAGCAAGGGTTGCGCTTCTAGGACATGTTTCAGTGGCACCTCTCGTCTCATCTTCGTGGACACGAAATGAAGCTGCGCACGAAAATTTCCAGGTTAAAAGATTATTCTGAATTCTTCACGCAACGGGTGGTAAAACAGTGAAATGATTTCCCAAAATCAATCGTGGTCGTCCCTAGAGCTGTTCAATAATCGCTTCGATAATTATATTTGTCCCTTGTTTTTCCTTCCGCGATCTTAACACGAAGTAATATCACATCAAATCCATATACGAGTTATTTGTAAAAATAATATTGCTTATATTTTGTCAATACTATTTTTATAGTTTACGTTAATAATAGTACGTACACAGATGTATATTGCACACTGGCATGCAAACAATTTGGTCTTCAAAGGCGTTACCTATCACCCTCACAAAATAAACTGAAAAATAAACTGAAAGCATCCCGTCCTCCAATATTGTTATCCTTTTTGGTCTTACGAATGTTTTTGACCGATGCAAAATCAAAAATTTTATATTTTTTACTCAGCTGGTGCTGGGTTCAGGTTTTTCTATATTTTGAGAAATGTCAATTGGCGACTTGAACATGACCCAATAAATAGGCTAATCGTTCCACTTGGTGACGATAATACGTTCATTTTGAATTTAGGCATATTTTCGTGTCTGGTCTAAAAATTTACTGTCTGAAAATTCCTATGAGACGTTAATGCATACGAATTCAAGCGGTTGGCGTTTCAAGCACATACGCAATCACATATGCGACACAAAAAAAAACAATAATTTAAATTGCTGACGAATATGAGATATGTTTTCTTTCAGCGAACTGATTAGTATCAGTAACGAAATCCTTCTGGGCTTGAGGAAGACAGAGCTAAAATTATTTATGAGATTCAAAATCATCGTTAAAGTTGTTCACAGCGGTAAATATTTTCGGAAGTCCAGACTTTGTGCGTGAAGATCGTGCATTGTCCTTGGGGTTTGACGGAATAGCGTTCAGTAATCGATTTTTGCCTTGGTTCACACAGATTTTTGTAGGGAGAAAGTAAAAAAACTCTGGCGACAGTCTACAAGACATCTTAGTCAGTAAATGGAATTGGACGTGTTGGTACTTTTCTATTTGTTTATTAGAATGACGCTGAAAATTTTGTTTGCGGGAATTTAAAACTTTATTTATCAGTTGCGCTGTGAGATGGCACTTGATGGTCTGCGAAAATTCGTCGACACGACAAGTACAGCATTTAACAGGGCTGTTCAGGTAAGATTTTGTTCTTCCACAATAAATTTAACAGTTTACTGGAGAAGCTGCTGGTTCTTACGCAAAAACAGTTTATGATAATGAACTGCAAATGTTGATGGATGCCGCCGACAAAACTCACAGAACTTGTGAAAAACTTCAGAATGGTATAACGTCATGGTTAAATACCAACCCAAGTATGTGTATAGTATGCTTTTTACTTTATCTTCTCTCGTGTTGTAAATTAATGCAGTTATGTTTGCTAAATTTAAACCGTTGCTTTTAACAACACCGTCTTTCGTCATTTCCCTAGAAAATTTTTATGCTTTTGATGGTTCCTTGGCCAATTATAAACAATTCTTATTTTTCGTTATTGCCTAAGTTGACAGGGTGCAAGAAAAGGTACTTGAAAAATGGATGCGAAAAAAACCCAGAAATTGACGACGTCTGAATTGTTTGGTCAACTCCAACAATCTTTGGCCCAAGACCTTCCTGGAACCAACTTGAGTAAGCCAATTTATAAACTTTTTCTTCCTTTTAATTCTTGGCATTAAACAATTGTATTCAAGCCATAATTTTTTGAAGGTTGACCTACTTTGGCTCACCGAGTAATTGGTGAACGCGATCTTTTCCACTTACCACATTCAGATTAAATTTACAATTTTTCTGGCAAATTTGGTAAGGTTATCAACATGAACTGGGAAAGCCAAGGGTGCCTAATTGATTTATACTTGAGATGACTAACGTTTACTTAGCCGTCGCATCACTCAACTTCCTTTGTGCAATAATATTCGCTGGCCTGAAACATGAATAACATGAAAATTGGATGATAATAGGGGAAAAAAGCATGATAACAGGAGAACGTAACCACATACAGTATTTAGTAGACAGTGAAGCAGAAAACACGACACAAAATACGGTGGATGTGTGTTACGTAGAACGTAAAGAGATAACACTCAAACAAGCAATCCCTGTTCGACTTCTTTATCGGCAGTGCTAATAATCAATATGCTCTCGTTTCATTCGCAAGTTGATCCTGGATTTAATCTGAAAAGCCTTTATGTTCTCCAACGGTATATTTACATCCGGTGACATTGTTTTCCGTCCGCGTAATTTTTTGGTTCCAGTATTCTGCGTCGACCAGATATATGTTTCTGCAAATTCGTCAGCTGCTTTAAAACAAACTTGCTTTGCTGACCGCTTATGAAGGCACGCCTTGTGGTAAAAAACTTATCTAGCTGTTAATTTAATATTTATGGTTGGTCAATTTTAGGTATTGCCTTATCTCAGTACGGTATTGCTGAAGTCGAAATTGGTCAGGCGGAACGACAGTTGGCAACAGACATCCAAAAAAACATTCTCACAATAACCAAAGATTACCTCACTGGTATTTGGCCGGATATTCAGGTGAGATTACATTTTTGAAAACGCATGTAGGTCAGTTGTAAGAAACTTCCAATTAAAATGCACGTTACAATCTGTATATCATGGATATTGATCCTTGCGTGTGCCTTTAACTAAAACATTATCACTTGACCGCATTTGCATGCGTATAGTTTAATCTAAGCTTACTGTAATGTGACTCTCATGGGAAAGGTTTTTTCAGAAAAGTTGAGCATTTGCGCGCCGCCAATTTATTTTCTTAACTGAAAATTCCTTTCTTCGCTTTTTAGTGACATACTTCTTCGAGGCACTTCACATTTCCAAGTGTAGAGGACTTCTCTTTTAGAATTGTATACCTCACATGCTTCGTTAAATGCAGTCGGCGTTTGGCGTGTTTGTGTTGTTTAAAACTTATTTAGCGAGTGTCCTTACTATACTTGCACATAATATATTATACTCCATGAAAACTCAAGAAACCATGTGACACCAGGCTTCACGTGCATTCACTACATCACTACTACCTAGCGAACTATTTCAGTCTTCATGTTTCTCAAGTTCAAGGTAAATATCATGCAAAGTGATGATTATAAATAAAAGTCCCCTCTAATACTTTCTAGAAAATTCCAGAGCATAAAAATAAATCATTTAACAAAGGCGAAAAAGTCTACTACATGCGGTTTGATCAAAACCACACTTAAATGGAATACCGACATGCCGGTCTGAACGAATTACTCGACGATTTGCTTCACTTCTGCTGTACACTGTGTAATGCAGCTTGCATAATCTTTTAGGAAGCAGCCTCGCGGTTATCGGCCGGTTTTGTTGGCTTTTGACTGACTGACGGGCCGGCCAATGACATTTATATTAACATATTTGCCAAGGGAGTAGGTCTGAGGGACGCATAATCGTCCGTTTGAAGCTTAAGGGGATTGAGGGTTAGGGTTTTCCTTTAAAGCATCATTGAGAAGGCTAACAGTTTTGAGCTTAAAAATGGAAATCTGCATGTCAATAGACAATCCGGCCGTGATACCCTATCTCACTTTGTCATTTATAAGCCCTGTGTAATTTTCGCTTTTCTCTCTGATTCTGAGGGCCTTTTATATTATTGCAAAAACTTTCGACCTAGACCGCTGAAGGTGTTTTTTAGCCAACTCTGACATGGTCTGCTTCTTAAAAATGACGAGCTTCCAATTTGATCATTACTTGTTTCCTTTACTGCAGCGTATGCCTAAAATGCTCATCCATATCGAAATCACCGACATACTTTTTTACTGCGTCATTAGCTGTCCTTCTCCTACTTTCATACACGTATTTCTGCACGCAAACTATATTATGTTTCTATCAAGGTAACTTTTCATTTGAAATAACTGCACTTTTCACTGAACCAGTGATCTTGCAGTGCTGTGTTCCCACCAGTAAATCGACGGGTGCATTTTCTGAAGCATGAGCTTGCAAACTCAAATCCTACTTCTAAGAACAACCCTTACGATCCAACTCCGGTGCATGTTCTTATAAATTTTCAGTAACAAAGATTCGTACTGCTTATGGAGAGTGTTTGCCATTTGTAGCGAAATCGGAGATCCATGGAGGCCGCCCGTTTAGACTACGATGCGGTCTGCCAAAAACGAAGTCGCTGCACCGATCTGACCAAACAAAGGGCGGTAAGTGTGTTCAACCGCTCCATTTGTGCGTCTGACCTTTGTGTGGGTTAATTGCTTCTGTCGCACACACTAAAACTGGCTTCTCCAGCTTTATGAATCCTGTAACTGACACTCAGATGTTGAGACAGTAAAGCCAGAGCTTCCAGTTCTTTGTCGTTGTTAGCCAAGACCATCATCTGACCGGCCCTATTCTATTCTTCATTAAACATTCATCTGGATTTTTGTCCTGAAGAAATAGCACGTCGTGGTAACCGCGTCTTGCTTCATCCATCAATGTCTGACAACACGTAGTAACCAAACATTTTCCGTTATGCGAAAGGACACTTCAGTGCCTTTGAAGGAAGCAGGATTGGGGAATCAAGGGGCAAGAAAAATGACTTGTGGTAATGCCGATAAATATTTCACCGGCGAGAACATTTGACTGGGTGCATGCCCCTAGAAACCGAGGGGTTTACTTTTTTAAGTTTTTCTTCAACAAACTGTCAAGTATAATTGTCACGTTCCTAGAAAGAAATAGGCAAATCGGATTAGTCAACTTGGTGTTAGCAGAAATAGGGTAACCATATCTGATCTCAGTAGGCCTCGAGGACCCAAAAAAATTCGACAGGAGCTTTGATGGAGAGCGCGCAAAGGAACGAGAGACGAGGATGTTGTTTTTGATGAGAGCGTAACATTTTGAGTTGAATAAGCAAACAGTAAGCATGACTGGCTAACAAAAACATCTAAAAAATACTACTCGGCTTAAGCGTTTTGTGTCGGGGAAGGGGCGTGGCCTGAAACTGCTTGAAAGGTTTGTACTTTGACCTCAAAATCCCAGTAAGCTTAATTATACCGAAAATTTGGATGTGTGTTTTCAGGGAAACAGGTGATAGTAAACAAGGGTGCCTCTTATCGCAATCTGGTCTCCAGGTTTGGAGCAGACTAGGCCACATAAGCCTATATACGTTAGGGAGCTTACATTTCTGGTCTCAGAACAGCCACACAGGGGCATAGAATTACTAAAATGGAACGTATCCGTTTTGGTAACCTTTAATTTTGTTCGGCCTTTTTCCGGACAATGGCACTTCATAATATTTGTAAGCTCGTGTACTTAGCCGCCTCCTCGACGTCTCCTATGTTTAAATTCAGGTTTGTTTTTCGTTGTATCTCATATGTTCGCTTCGGATGCCATAACCTCAGGGTTTCCTATGGTACCAAGGTATGAGTGCTCTGAGAGACGTCGGTTAGGATGTATAGTCGCTAAGGGCAAGTAGTTTCTTTGATGTATTGTCAGCCATGCCATAATGCTCATTTTACCTAATTGAGACTCAGATCCCATCCGTTGCTTCTCCACCCCGGTAACCGCTTTGAGTGGCAGGCGAATTCGGATGTACTTTGGTCTGAGTCCCTTCACTCAGTAAGGCCGTGTATATGGCCGTTTAAGCAACCAGGATATGCGTACTACGCGCATAAACACGTATATCAGATCGACAAAAGCGCCAAACTCATTTCCAGATGTCCTGACTTAGTTCTACCGTCTGAACACGATATTTCAACGAGATCCACTGTACGCTCCACAGCAGGGTGGTGCATGTACTGTGAGTAGCGCGTGGTTTATTTTAAAATGATATTAGACTTGCGATGCATCTACCGCACTCTCTCCTCCTCCCCACCTATGCCCGGTGTCAAGACTGGAGATGGGAGAGGACGCCGGTGGCTGGCACGGCCGGGGCCCCTAGGTGTGCCACCACATCCCCCAACCCATGTTCGGCATTCGTAATGGGAGCGCAACCCAAATAACGCCTGCCGTGCCCCGACGTGCCTCCCCCCCCTGGTTGGTCCAACGCATCTACCACGTGGCCCGTTTAGTGGTCACACCGTCGGAACACACACAGGCAAATCAACTCCTCTCATCGTGTTTAACTGACGAATTTGGTGAAGTTGGTTGCTTGGAGGAAGGCAGACCATGTCCCCAATGAGACTTCTGTATAATTTTATTCCGTAGCGCAGAAGATAAGCGTGGCTCCTCCTAGTGCACTCGATTTACTTTTGTCAGCTCGCCTGCTTTACGGTGGTGATGGTGAGTGTTATGGTTGAGCAGTGGCTATGTTAGGGGTTGAGTGGTTGTCAGAAGTCTGCTGCAAAATCCACTTCCTGTTTGCCGGGGCATAATCCCACCCGGATCTTCCAAGTACTGATCTGCCCTGAGCTTGCATGTGTCTTCTCCTTGTAGCTGGATGCCGAAAAAGAAAACAAGAAGGCCAAACTTGATGAGCAAATCGAATTTACCAGGGCAGTTTTGAAACAAGCGACAGGGGTTCAGGTAAGCCTGTTTTTTTTCAACCAGCAGAGTGATTGTTTTAGAGTCCGCACCCTCTTCCTCTTCTTGAGCCCAGTTGTTTACTAACAGCTAAAGCTCACTTCGGGTGACGTTTGTTTCATGAGGCCTCCTCCAAGTCAGTTCGACGCTGCTCACAGCACGTGCTTGGCACATATTATCCAACGTAATAACCTACATTCTGCACACATGGGGAGGCATGCCATGACAGAATAGTCGCCAGACTGTGTGCGCTAAGCTACTCATCATTCATCCGTAAAGCTATTAGGCGTCTATCAGACAGTTCAGTGAACTTGGAGGAGGGGCTCCAACCCCGTTCGTGTGTGTTGCCCGTTTACGCTCACTGGGCGGATGTTTTGGTACTGGGACAAACTTATTGCCTGGCTTAGTACACACGGCTGTTGCACTTCCAGCAATCTCTTCAAGACGAAGTTCGCAGTTACAAGTAGGGCTCGAGGCTGCTCAGGTGTCTTCATATTCCTGAATACTCGCATTTGTTCGAAGATCTGCACTGGTATGAAACTTCAACTAAGGCGCTTAAAAGTTAGACTGTAGAGTTCAACGGCAATCACAGTAAAGAATGTTGTCTGAGAGGCGGAGATAAGCAATGTAACAGCCAAAGCTGCGCAGCTCAACCCTGAAGGTTGACAGATCTGGAGCGTCATATGGTATTTGGTCCTTCTCTGGATGATTTCATGATGAAAGCTGCGGGTTTTCGCCCTCCTTTCAGAACCGCCTGTTAACTTTGAAGGGCCGAGTACGTGACGAAAGAAATTCCCATCAGCTGAACCTATAGAGCATTCGGTGTTTTACAGTCAATTTTATTGCTCTGTTTAAGCCTATCGACCCGCAATAAAAAGAATGGAGACTCGGTGAATTTTGCAGATAGTTGCATGAACAGTACAGACCTCAGAAGAGGTATTAGACGAATTTGGGGGCTACCAAAACGGTGGGATAAAAGCAGTTGTTGTTTCATCGTGTGCATTCGTGTCACTTTCGACCGGTTGTACCTCGAACCAACAGATGTGACTAAAGCTGGATTTCCTTTCAACAGTGGAGGCCTTACATCGCTAGCTGGCAACTGCCGAAAGAACATTGTGGTCTGTTTCAACGCACACCTCAGTGTTTGTGAGCTTATCACAAGGAAGAAAGTAGTAGGCAGTTTGAACTTGGAATTCCAGTTAAAAGGGGTCTTCCTTTAAAAACAATTTTTTTGAAACATGTATACTATATTTGGATTTAACAGGACAAACTAACCAGTGGTCTGAAGGAGATGGCAGCAACGCAGATGCGCTTCTACACGATCTGCCTGGACCAAATGAAGATGCTCACGGAAAAACTGGAAAACCCCAAGTTTTAAGTGCCTCACAGGTAAGTTTTGTTCCTCTCCATTAATTGGTATTCTTTACACCCAGTTTTGTTTGATTCGACTACCATATGTGTTAATATCGCGCTGTTAATTAATAAAATTTTATAGATACTACTATAATTACTAGCAGTGTCTGCAACCCCACTATTACTACCACTACATCTTAATACAATATTAATGCTGACAGGAAGATACTTATTACTACGTCTTCTAAGCCTAACTTGCCACCCAAAGCCCAAGTTCACTCAAATTCAGAAAATTATCCTAATTTACCCATTTTAAGTGAGTTGCAAACTCAATCACAGGCGGGTGTCATTCTCAGGGTGTTTTTCGAAGGGATTTCTTTCTGAGGTGTTTGTTTGACTTTTAGACCGATTCGACTCAACACGTCATTAAGTATTAAATGTGGTTAGACCAGCTGTCCGTTGCATCCTATTGGCGCTCGCTCGGTGTGGCGGTACGCCTAGATGCGGGTTCACGCCGTAACAGCCACCTGCGCCTGTTCTCGCCTTTCCGATCTTTTTGACTTGGTTATTTCACCAAGCCCAGGAGGGGTGAGGATGAGAGAGTGCGGTAGATGCGTCGCAAGTCTCCTATCACTATAAATTAATTCACAAGTGAGTCACGGTCCCTGTACCCACTTTGCTGTGGGGATGCCTGTTGAAATTGTCGGTAACGACGAGAGAGACAATATATGCCAATCCATCGGTGTTGTTGGCAGATCTGAATAACTCACTTGACTATTGTGATTAAATTCGTGGCTCCCGGTGTGACCTCGTAGCTCGGGGATTTGTGCGTTGGCTGTACTCCAACCTTGCCTTTGCTGTCGGGGGTTTGACTCCCACCGAGGCCACCGAGTTTTCACAATTGGGTCAAATACCTAGTAGTTTATTAGTAGATTTATCTACCGAGAGTACGTACTTAAGTTTCCATCAAAAGGAGTTAGTCCGTTGCAGGCAAAAATTATGTGTTTATCCGCATTCGTCGACTTGACAAAATTGTCCAATTTTACCTCCGACCATTCGCATTGCACATCCACTTGCTTTACCATATAATCATTATACTCGGATCACGGTGCTGTCCTCCATTCCTCTCCAGGCAACTCATGTTTCGCATTTAAAATCGTGAAACTGAGCGTGACTCTATCCTAATTGTTGGTAAAGTCGTATCTGGGAAGTGCATTTCAATGAAGACAAGAAAGACCGAGGGAATAATTTCTGACTTATTAAGTGTTGTCAGCTAGCCATGTCCAACCCCTGGTCTGGATGACTCAAAATTTGAAACCGGGTTCGTTTGTCCAACGCTCTACCATTGAACGTTCATTCACTGCATATATTACTTGTGGCACTCCGACTGCCTGCAAGGGCACTAAACTGAACCTCGAGTTGCAACAGGACGGGTACCTCAATCGTTTACCTCCCAAACACGACGGGAACCACCACCACCACCGCCACCTTTACTGAACAGTGCTAACTGGCGTTTCAATTGAATTCGAATGTGGAAGGCATGCACTCCATCAACTTCGTGTCTTCTTTACGCCCACCATGCTTCATTGGTAAAACTAAGTAAATGCGAGAGCAGATTGGTTGCGGCGCGATACCTAGCCATGTATAAAGCCACCATCTATATGTTTCATTCGCCTGCTTAACCCCTAACCAACGAGAACTCGGTTTAATCCTCATACAAAGTCACCGCCCTCATCGGGTTTCGTCCACGGCAGGACCCATAACTGAAAGTTGGAAACGACCATCAGTCGTTTCTTATGTACCTTATTTCTCCCCCCCCTCTCCATCTCCTTTATCAACAGTACTCCTGATGTGTTCCGCTACACCGCGTTGGAGAACAGCAACTCCAGCTGTTATTTTCAGTATTATTTGAGAGTAACAGGTCATGCTTTTAAAACATGGCTTTTTGGCCACTGACTAAGGGAAGCTGACGACTGGTCACTGTCAAATACATACACACCTGGTCTTCTTATGTCGCCCGTAGTCCAAGAGTAGCGCCTCTTCACGGATTTAGTAACATAAATTATGCAAACAGTTAGCGATCTCCGCGTGCATGTGTGCATCTGCGATGCGTGTTATTTGCCTGCGTGCGTTGCATGTACGCGCGCAAGCATATGAGCCAGTCATCATCGATCGCGTGCGCGTGCGTTTCGTGTGTGCTTTCCGCGCACGCATAACAGGCGCTCTTAAATCTTTTGGCTTTTTCGCTCTCTTCCTCTCCCTCTCCCCCACCACAGGCTATCGAAACTAGGTCGGTATAGTGTGTGCCCGTGTTTGGTGTGTGCCTGACAGTGTTACTGTCCTGACTTCTGGCGTTTATGAGTGTTTAATTAATGTCGACGCGCCGAATCCTAATCTTGCGTGATATTTAACTCTCATTGCAATCAGGCAGCTTTCTCTCCCTCCCTCTTAACAAATTCTGGGTTCTGCAAATCTTTCCATGTTAAAATTTAAAAGTGAAGGCGGTGAACACGTGTTTTCGGTAACTCCTCATCGGGTCGATGGTGAGTTACCGAAAACACGTGTTCGCCATCTTTCACTTTTCAAATTCTGGGTTCTTATACTTCTTGTGGGTACAAGAAAGGAACGGTTTCTTCAAGGTCATTTGTGCTTGAGGAGGACCAATGCGCCTATATCACCCGCGTCACCTGTCCAGCTATACGAGGTTTAGGCTATCACTAACGGAAATTCGCTGAACGTGCCGTACTTTCCGTCAGTGATTAGCTCTCGTGAGAGATGATACTCGATCTCGACCGACAGGGCAACGACTTCGTGGCTTTGCAGTTAGACCGTTGGACCTAAGAACCAAAGAATGTGTGTTCGAGCCTAAATTGCTTCCAAAAACTGGGGTTGATGACGGCTAATAAGTCAGGAATGGCCAACCCAATCTCCCTTGTCTTTGACGGTACTCTCGTTCTGTTTGAAATATACGCTATCCTTTTTGCCCGGGATACCATTCTAGAACCCTTACAGGTTATAGTATGATAACAAACGATCAATACTTCAGGTGCATTGCATTTTTAAATAATGGAGACTGGACTAGGCCTTTTTGACCTATTGAGCGTTTTCCACTATCCATACTTGAACTCAACGCCTGGAATATCTTACTTTGAAGCGAGTGGCAAATTTTAACTTATCTGCATCTGGGCTCTGTGTGGCGGTCTGGTGGCGAGACGGAAACAACTACGTCAGATAAGCAAGGCTAACAAAGACAATAGAGACTGAAATGGTCATTTCTGGCTCAGTAGCCATCATCAGCCAGTCATACCCGACCCCATGTGGTGCCTTGCCCAAGGCTTGAACCGGCGACCTGTTGATTAGAAGTCCAACGCTCTTTCCATTGATCCATGGGCTCGCTCTTGCCGGTTCGGATCAGGAATATTGACATTCGTTAATGAACGCTCACCGATCGATAACTGAATGAATGAGTTCCGTTAGCGATCGTTGAGCATTCTTCAACTAATGAAAACTACCTCAGGTCTCCCTTACCTTTGTGCCTTGTATTTTTATACCATAAGCCTAGCGTCTGTAGGGCAGTTGACCGCCGTTATCGACGAGGTCCTTCATATTTCCCGTCGCATGGTGAGCACATGGACGATGACTTACGTCGAAATCAGTTTGTAATTATAGTAGACTTTCGAAGCCTCTACCGCACTCTCTCCTCACCCATCCACCTGAGCCTGCTGTCAGGATAGAGTCCAGAAGATCAGAGGTGTGATAGGCGCAGGTCCCTGGCAAGAATAAACAATCGGTCTGCACCTGTCCCACACACGTCTGGTCCTCTCACAATGGACTAGGTTTTTGCTCAACCAAGTAGGGAGGCGGCTCAGTTCCCTACTGATTGGGAGTGCCATAGAGGCCCCAGTAAGAAGGATTTATTGGAGCCTGGCTCCGTCCTTATAGGAAGACCAAGTTACCCTGTCATTTGACAGCCTTCCAGGCTACGGCTCTTGTTGCACCGCGGTTGATTCAAGTGCGCCAGATTGATTCCAGTGAGGAAAATGCTCTGAGCTGTCGACCTCACTCTCTCCCCCACCCCCACAAGCAGACCACCGTCCGAGCCAGTTAGTTGTCCTAACTCTTTACCTGTTCCAGCCACCAATCCACTGTCCAAACTGGTCAGTCAACTGATGCTGGGATTGGCTGACAGAGCTAGGTAGCCCATCTAAGCGTGTCACACGATCGCCCCCGCCCTCATCCACAAGATACCCGGTTTTCAGTCAAAAGGGGTTGTCTGCTCGGACCTCCTATGCGTTAAAGTGCCCAAAGGCCATATATTAGTGCTCCCGGCATTGGTTCGCCGGTCCCAGTGCGATGGATTTGCAAGTTCCTGCCAGCCTGATTTGGAATTTGTATTTTCGGTGGCAGTCTGGGCTGATTGGGAGCTGCTGAATATAGGGTTTACGCCAGCTACTGACGTAATTCGCACTGACTTAATCATCTGCGCATTTCAAAGCCCTTCTTTAGTTTTCTATACATTTATCTTTTTAGGAACGCTACATTTCACCGCATCGTCCGCCTTCTTTTTTTTCTGGTTCTGGAGATTTTGTTTTCTTCGTTGGTACCTCGTTTCGTTAGCTTTGTCACTCTCTTCTCCACCGACAGACAAGAACTGGCTGTTTCTTTAAAGTCGGTGCACTGCCCTGTAAAACCCCCTGTACCTGCACCTCAAGCATAACCACCGAGCTTTCTACTTAACATTACTTCGCATGTGCTATTGGCAACAGATGTTGACTCTTCCCTAAAATTTCTTTCAAAAAATATCTCCACTCGGCGGATGGCCATTACAATTTATTTTGACTGGAAAAGCAGCGCGTTTAAACCATGGTAAGCGGGCAGTCTTATGTTCTAGCGTGCTATATGGTTGTGAAAACGTGAGATTTAAATTCTTTTCTACTAGAAAGATGAAAGTTCGGCTGTCGTAACGACGATGAACACTATATACCCTGCAGTATGGCGAGTGCAGGGACGATAACTTGCGCTTAAATTCGTTTGTGGTGATATCAGACTTGCGCCACATCTACCGCACTCGCCCACCTGAACCCGGTGTCTAGGCATTATGGCTTCTTGTCCGATTATGGGCCGTTTATAATGGTAGTATTTGTATGTGCTACCGTGCTACTGGGCTCTACTTTGACATCAAACGAAGGTCATCGCGACCGTTTTACAGTGAAACGCAAACAAGTGGTAAGAAGGCGTCCAGGCTATCGCCGAGACACTGTGATGGAACGATTTTCAACGCCGCGCTTTAGTAGAAAACCTCTCTATGATACCAAGAGACTCAATGTTTTATGCAGCCAAATTTATGATATTAGAACTAGGCAACGACGAGATAAGCAGAAGTCAATGACATCATAGAATTTCGTGCTTTAATTTATGATAATTTGACCAACATTGCCAATGAGGTCCGCCCTTTGCCCCACGGCATGGCGGGCGCAGCGACGGTGAGTTGCGCGTGAATCAGTTTACTGTGATAGTGGGCTTGCACGGCTTCAACCGCGCTGCCTCATCCTCCGGAACTCGGGGTCATAACAGATTCGAGAATATCGGAAGCAGAGTAGGGTGCAGTGGCTGACAAAGTTGAACAGCCCGCTTGGTTCCCGCTCAAGCGGGGCGGCGGTTGAGTCTCTCGCCGAGCTGGGCAGGCGGAGTCAGGACGGCCGAAATCAGCTTGTCTACGCGTGCCATACACGATCTGATTCACGCATGGGCATACAGCTTACTCGTTAGCCTACTTGCCGATTACTCGGCGCCTCTACAGTAAGCGGATAGTGGGACGGCCTTCGGGGAAGGTTGGCTGCGAAATAAGCAGGTTCTTGGTTCTGGCGAATAAGCGCTCGCGGACCAACAGCGAGAGTGCCACCAGGACACGGTGGACTGAGATAAAGCACACCGACTGCTTTATCAAATGCCGAAAAGCCTGATGATGGCATTGGGACAGCGACCACGAACCACAATTAAACATGTTTGCTTGTCACCAATGATCTGTGATTAAGCTCTTGAACGAAAGTGTTGGGGGAAAAAACCTTTACTGAACAATCCTAGCGGCCTGTTCCCAAAGGCCCCAAGAAATCTCAGACTACAGTATTATGATCCATTCTACGGCTTCCGCGGAAATTGACGCGCTTCACAATCCTTACCCGGTTGGACGAGCGAATATTAAGCTAGCTGGACTACTCAATCAGGAACGGACGCTTGGAAGTCTACGGTCGAATGTTCAAACATTCACGAACCCTGGTATCCAAGGCCCTGATGATTAGGCCATCTGCGTGGAGTCTGAATCCCCGATTCAGGCACCCGGGCACTAAATATCTGGGGAGCCAACGCACACTTCATCCTTTACCTTAGCGGCCCACGCGACTCTTCTGGTAGACACGGTGTGGTCATCACCCTCTCGCAACAAGCAAACCGTGCACTTTTTGCTTGGGAATCGGCCTATTACCAGAAGGCCTTCACATGCGACTGAAGCGCCACTTCACGAACATCTCTATGGTCTTCGTGTGAGCACCAACTTCAGCTGCTGAACAACGCGATCAAAAACCTCTGCTGATTGTTGCCGTCGACCCTTCAGCTAACTTAGAGGTTTCTTTGGGCTGGGCTCTCGATACGAAAATTGTGAGAGGATGCTGAGCTTTGCTGCTCAGAACAGACTGTAATCAACACGTGCTTTCACCATCGCCACAAACGTTTTCTAGCCTCGTATTCGGACGACGACCATACGGCCAGTCAAATCAACCACATTATCGTCAGTTCAGGGTTCCGCAGCTGGGTTCCACGTAGCATATCGATGTGTGGTACCAAAACCAGTAACGCCTATGGGTCGTACCATGTTCTCCTTTGGATCTGCCTGCAAATGCACCCCGTTATCTGCACCCAAAAGGCCACATCCAAGGTGCTTTGGTGTCATGTAACTTCGACGATTCCATACCACCGAGGCCCTATGCAGAGAATTCTGATCCGATTTAGACCTAAGCTAATTTAGCGTGCAGTAAACGATGGTCATCAGTTAAGACGTTAGCTGAACGAATTCTAGGATACATCCAGTGGCGAAGGAGCCTTACAGTTATCTGCTCAGATGGCTGGGACCAAGTCCAGCGACGATGCTTATTTCAGTCAACTCCAGAAAATGACTGCGAACTCGGCTAGGGATGACGGGCAGAAATATTGAGTAGAACCAGCGACCTCCATGGAGAAGGCTTCAAACATTGCTGATACGCGAAAACTAACAAATTATTCGCAAAGTTAGCGCTAAGCTCTTTGCACTGAGTAATTTTGTTCTCGTTCTGCATAGCGGCTTTATTGCTGATAACTCGGTCAAGGTCCAGCGAACAAGCTTAAACATCTCAACTTCGACGAGCAACATGTAGCGACCATGCCATTCTCTGCAGCGGAGTTTCATCTCTCTACAACCTATGCGGTGTCGTGCGATCTCCCCTTAGGAGGGTGAATTCGTCGATGCAGTGTAAGTGCTTTTCAACAACAAGACACGCGGCAACGATGGTATTACCGTTGAAATCTACAAGTCTCGGCTTAACCCTGACGCCCTGGCCCCTTGAGATGATTGAGCAAACGTGGAGAGATGAGGTTATTCCTGTTGACTGGGGCTCGGGCATCCGTCAAGAAGGGAGAGAGAAGACAAGGTGCTTGAGCAACCGCACCATAAGCCTCATCGATGTTGTTGCGATGGTCTTCACCGTTGTCCTTTACAGGCGATTTCAGACTGCATGACTCGACGTAGAAGCCCAACCAAGCCGAATTCCGAGCTGAGCCTCGATTCGCGGATCAGATAGTCGCTCTTAGGGTTGATATGGCTACTATCATCCGACGGCCGTCTGCTTCGTTGCCGCTGCTGCGGCGTCTGATTCCGTCCACCGTGAGTCCGTGTGGTGGATAGTGGAATTAGATGGTTACCATGCCATGATCAAAGCCTACTATCGCTCCGCCCCTGCGCTAGTTCTGTTCTATAAACATCTCTTACAACTATTCAATATTCGTTCTCGTGTGAGACGCTTTTTATATTCCCATGCACTGGGTGCTAGCATGAGAATGGACTTCAAGGGAATAACCTCTGCCTACTCTTTGGTTCAATCTTCGATGGGTAAAAACAATATTGAAGACGGACCGATCGATTTCTTGAGCCAGCGGGAGAGGAGCGCGCGTCAGTTACCCCTGCGCGCCCAGTCGAAGTCGTTGTTGATTTTCAAGATAGTCAATTTGATTGCTACTGGCGTTCTAGCCTCAAATTTCAGAAGTGACTGGCAGACGAGCAGTCTCACGCGGGCATTTATTGACAACTTTCCTATCTCCCTAAGGCGGAATGCATTGGAAGAATTCCGACACCACGAAACTTTGCTCCAAAGGCTACCTTACTACCTGCCTTATCCTACGTTAGTAGGTTGCGAGCAGCTTACATGACTTCTCCCCTCCCTCCTTCGACTGGACCAAGAACCGCTCGTAATGCAGGTCGCTGTATGCTAAATTCCAGTTAACTTTGGGTTATGGTTAGAGTTTGAACTGCGGCCAAGGTAAGATCGGGGTTATGGATGTGGTTGGGGTTTAATAACAGGGCTAGTGTTAAGATGAAGATTAGGGCATGAAAGCTATCTGTACTTCGTTTGGGATGTTCCTTATTCGTTTTCCTCTCAGGGGGGGGGGGGGGCTAAGTAAATCCGACCCTTGGCATTCCACAGTAATAAGCAACATACGAAATTTCAATTTCCACCGGAGAAAGTGGTGGTAAGGATGCCTTGTACGGCCGCCTAAACACAGGAAAGGGAATCGTCCACAGTACATGTGGCTTTGGTCCTAATTCCGGGTAAATTAGGTTTAAGGCTTAAGGTGTGGGTCAGGGTTAAGTTTATGATTAGGTTTGAGATAAGAGTCAGAGTTGGGTCATTATCTATGCTAAGGGTTCAGGTTTTTACCTGGTTAACTGCAGGCTTTATATTTGGGTGTAGGACTAGGGGTAAAAGTAAGGTTATCGTCTAGTTTTATGCTATGGCAAGTGTTAGCGATAAGAGGCGGGTATATTTACCTTTCCTGAAATGTATCGCAAGGCCACGTTGTCCTTGTCCTGTTTAAGCGACCGTATAAGGCAGTCCTGCGAAACTGGCCTCTTCGTCGTCATTGTCCAGTTATTTCCTCCCTCACAGGCCAGGCAGACAATTAATTAGAAGAGGAACAAGAATTTCATGCATATAATGAAAGAAGAGTAACCCTGTACGTTGCACCGGGTGTTTTTTTAATTTTCAAATGGCACAACACGTAACTCAATGCTTGGAGGGCGTTTAGGCGATGGACGCGGACGCAAGTACCAAGAAAGATTGTGTGCTATCAAAACAGCACTACGTAATTTTTGAAAAAGTTGACAGCCTTGTATAAAGATTACGTTCTGGAGGCATTTGTTCCCTGTGTTAGCTAAAGGATACCGGACGAGCGCTCGTTTTTCCTCCAGGCCTGAAAATTGTTTAGGAATGAGCCATGCGGCCTGACCCCTCAGTTCTGAGCGAGTTATCCCTCTGATTGGCAAGTTATCGATTCACGTAGCCATATTTTAAAGGTGCATTTACTTGTTTAAAGTGGAGATTGTGAGAGGAATTCGCTTTATTTTGAAGTATCATTCAAAATTTTCAGCAAAAAATGGTTCCATTCACTGAGATAATAGGATAAGTTAACAGATTATGCAAGTATCAGAAGGTTAAAATTGACCATCTAATGGGAAAGACAGTTCCACTCTCAGCTTCTGTATTTCAGAGCACTGATAGGCTGATGTACGGCAAACGATATGACGAAAGCCTCGGTGCATGGAATGGGAAAACTTCACTATAATGAGGTCGGAGTGGAGGGATGGGTAATATCATCAAGAATTCGCTCAGCGAATTACTTGACCGTTTTGAAATGTAGTTTTTTTTTATCGTATCCACTTAAAACAGTATAAGAAACACCGGCGGCAGAACAGAGCATTCAGAAAATCCTTGTTAAGCAAGGGTTGCAAAACCACGGAAGAACAATAGAGGATGAGGGGAAGAAAACGTGCATCTATAAATCGTTAGATTAGGGATTGAGGTGTATGATAGGAACGTAAACGCCTGTTAAAATAAAGAAGTTTACGAAGTTTACTAAAAAAATATCAATATGTAGGGGGATGAAAGATGGGATGTCAGAGTAACGTCAAGGTACTGGAAAGAGGTTATCTCGTTGGGAAGGACAGCTGAGGACTCCGGACCAGGAGAGGGTCACAGGTGAAAAACACATTGGACAGATTTCTCATGGTTAAGTTGAAGATCATTATCTAACGAGAATGCTGAGGCATGGTCCAGGCCTTCCTTCAGAGACTGGAGCTGTGTCCGAGTTTTAAGAGGATAGCCAACAACCATATCGTCGACATATTTTATATACCGACAGTCATTTGGTGTTTTCAAACCGTCAATGTGGAGGGAGAAAAGGGTGAGGGGATAGAATGGCACCTTGAAGAAAACTACATTTGTTCCGAAGGATCGTAGATTTCCCCCTACCGGATTGTACTATTTGAGCGTTGGGAAGTAAAATAGTCTTCGGGCCGAGAGACGGCCCAGCCGGGAGAGTCACCCGCGGATGTTTTATTAAGGAGGAGGTGGTGCGGGATAATGTTGAAGGCAGAGGAGTATTCAAGAGATGCACATGCGTACGCACGGCAGCCCTTATCTAAATCTCTTAGAGCCGAATGTATCACATGGGTTGCGGCATCTGGCAACCGCAAGCTGGACCGACGTCGTACTCTCTTTCCCCTGCGGTATCTCAGTGATCTCTGCATGTCAAGTCGACTGTGGATCGGATCGCTGGCGGGAAGTCGCGACCTATCAACTGCCTCACATGATCTCGGATCTCACGAAGGTAAAGGGTATGATAAAGGTCACAATAAGAAGAGCCATTGCGGTCTGACCCCTGTTCCAAAGACGGGCTGAGTTATCCCGTCAGTTGGCAACGTTTTAAGCTGCTATTGTTAGTGTGTCAGACCTATTATAGTAACGATTGTACTAATTCATTAGAATGACTGATTCTCCCTGTTCGACCTCTTTCTCCCAACTCTCCACACCAGATGGCCAATATTAAGTGCAGTGGCATCAGCCATTGTCTAATGTATGCCACAGACATGTATTTAGGATCCAACGCAGCCCGGCGAAAGCATTCCACTAATCGCTGAGGCATCCATTGTCGTCTGTTCTAGAAGGTGGAGACACGGAAACGCAACTGAAGTGTGCTGTTAAACACAACGGGCAGGCTGTTCTTTGTGGCGTTGGAGAACAACTCATAGGCCTTGAGCTTACTCGTTAGTAAGCTGAAAGTTACGGTATCGAAACCGTATTGAGTTCAGGGAAGCCAACTTTGGCATGTTTGCTATTGAAGCACTGTTTTCCCAGAATAAATTTGGACAAGGCAAAGGCGACAAAATATACAGAATTTAATGATGTCATAAGAGTTCCTGACTTCTTATTCAACTTTTTACAATCATTCAGTCATAAGAGTTCCTGACTTCTTATTCAACTTTTTACAATCATTGGGTATTAATAAGATTAAATTGTCCAATTAGAGATCGACCTAGAGGGACGTAATGTGATAGGTAAATACTACGTGAACTATTGGTCCGCTAGACGGATGCGCATGAAGCAAGACGGTTCAGATAACAGTGAATACCTGTCGTACGTTGGGGCGTGAGAGGACGGGAGAAGGACTGGGGTTTCTTCCATTATTGATCCGTACCATAACAGTGCGAGATTTATCCCGTGATACAGCCACTTACAGAGCGGGTTTTCTCCTCCGTATAGCAGCAGCCTCTTCAAAGCGCAGGAACCACTCAGTCGCTGTCCGAAGTAGGACCTTAAATCCAACCACTGGGTCCACCGTATGGCCAGTGTCCATCACATGCTTCCTAAATGTGCTGTTCGGTACCTTATTTCCCCTGTAATATGGGCTTGCTTGCTTATATCACTTCCCTTCCCCTTTCGCTCCTCCCCCATATCGAACCAACAGTCCATGTTTTATTTTACTTATCACGTTTCATCCTTCTGGGTCCATCTCGAATCGAACCGTTTATCTGCTCTCATTGCGACGCAATGAGTGTACACAGTCAAATAAGTGATCACAAAATTTTATGACGTCATTAACTTCTACTTTTTTCGATATGTTTGCCATAATCAAGCTTCCTGCTAAATATTTTACTGCATTCAGAATGTTGAGAAAACTCAATGGACGGCTGAAATAAACAAACGGACTATGATATCAAAGAGTCATTGTTAATCAAGAAAAGATCGAAGACGCCAATCATTTGTGACGAAACCTGACCTGGGACTTGCAGTAAAAAAGTCCGACCAAGGTTGGGGCAGGACGTTTCAAGGTTGTGCGAAACAAGGAGTCCAGCCGAAAGCTTTAGCTTAGAGTAAAACAGGTTGTTTTCGTGCAATAACTTTACCGAATGCTACGACCATCATAAATACGGTGATTTTCTCTCAGCATAAGCAGGTGTGTTCGCTTCCTACTATCTCTGCAGTATATTAAGGCCACAATGTTGACCAGATATGTTATCGTCTCCCCATCGATGTGGATTGCACCGCGTATTACATGTTCACCAGTTTTCCTGTGTTAACAAATAGAGTTAAATACATTTGGCTGCGTAACGGAGGCCTGTGTGAAGTCATTTTGGTAACAGTTCTGACTTTGATATGAGTGTAAACAACCCTTAGTTTCGTACTCCTTCAACAGAGCTTTTAACGCTTGTTACGCCTTATGGTATAACGAATCATTCGAAGTGAACTCAGAGGACGAAGGACTTTCGTCGGAACCGTGTTATCACTCGTCTCTTCTGACGGGCTTAGGGGCTAGCTTGAGGCTAGGAAGGGCGAAAAATAATCGAGTTTTGGCTAACATATACCGGAAAGACGATTGAATGTACGGAATTTCATGATGTTATAAAATTGTGTGACCTATTCAACGGCGTACTTTCATTGTATATTAATAAATTTCACTGTTCAACTAGAAAACCGCCCAGGGGGGGATGAAATGTTAAAACACAGATCGTTGATCTGACATGCGCGTGTGCATTTTGAGGGGTATAAAAGTTGCACAGCTTAGCGAGAGTTCAGGTTACAATAAAAATTTGCCAAGCATGTGACAGCTATCGGTCATGGCGGAGGGATTAATTCCGTCATCGATTCCTATCATGACATTACGAGGAGGATCACGTGATCGAGCTTATTGCACAGTTCTGGCCTTCCCCGCAATATTGCAGCGGTTTCTGAGAGGCGCAGGCGACGCCCAGTCATCGCTTGAAGTAGGACCGTGTCCGTATAGGGTCCAGAGCATGACCAGTGTCCACCAGGTGCTTCGTAATTGCACTCCTACGTACCTTATTTTCTGGTCTAAGCAGCTATTTCGGCATATGTTCAGCTAACTGTATTTCACCCTACTGGACCATCTTCTAATTGAACTGTGTCTCTTATTAACATGCAATGACCGTTCATAATTGAATCAGAGGTCGCGAACTGTTATGACCTCATTAAATGCGGCACAGTTCATCGCCTTTGTTTTGTTCAAATTACTCCCGAGAAAACATACTGGAAAGCAATTTCACGCTAGGATCAATGCGCACACTAAGGCCTGCTCGACCATACAAGTGTCGAAGTGTGTTAATCAACAACGAAACTGTGCCCAAATCAAGGCTCTGGGAGATGGAATTAGTAAAAGCAGCCTTCACTCCGGACGTGAGAGAACAGGCGGCTCAGATTACACCAGCAGCAGTAATGGCAGTTAGTCAACCGCGCTGAGTGCCAGCTGTCGACGCTGTATCCACGGCACGAGCGTGCGCACGCTCGCTTGAGTCATGCACGGCTGCGGTCCATCGGTGACGATCGATCGGCGTCACTGTGACATGGAAGGCTGATCCACTCGCGTCGCAGACAGACATTCAGCTTGCAAAGGGGGCTCGCACCACCTCTACACAAGTGCATCGAGTGACAGAGGACTCCGGAGTGAAAGGCACGACCTGAAAGCGGGTAAACTGCGCATCGAGGTCAACTCTGCATATCGAATGAAACAAGCACCCACCTTCGCTGACTGGGATTTTGATGTCCCCTAGTTGTTGAGGTTTAAGATTTATTTGCAGTAACTGTCTTTGTGTGAGGACTGCTCTGCCCCTGCTCCGGCAAGACAGGTCTGCTACTGACAACCCACGAGTGCATGAGTGCAGGATAAAAAAGCAGCCTTCAGGCAGGGCTAGGCAAACAGTCGGTAGGAGATGGGACGTGACACAGCAACGAGGGGTTCGACTCCTCAGTGGGTCCCCCAGCGTCCTCTATGCGGTTTCTGGTATATGGACTTCAGAGAATAATCGGGGAGATAATTTCTGAAATTATGGTCGTCAAAATCTCCCCTGGTTTCTCTTTGGATGTCCTCTAACGCAATGCCTTCCCTCCCACCGATCCTTTACTCACTCGGCAATGGACCATACCCCTTTTAGCAGGTTCGTCTTCCGCTGAACACCTTCTGTCCACACCTCCTGCCGTCGCCTGATCAGCCTCATGAATTTGTACGAAAACTCGGAGCTAGTCTCCATCGCACACACCAGATAGCTCGCACATGTCTCTCCGCGGCTAACCAACGGAAAAAAGAGATTGCAGTGCGCATGGTTCGCCTCACCAGGATAGGCTGCCATCTGGATCCTCCGAAAATTTTTCGCTATTTTATTGCGTGGAAGTTCCTCCTGAGGTTCTTTTTACCCTCAAGCCTCCGATGTTCCAGAGGATCCCGCTTTCACGGTTCCTCATTTGCAAATGCCCGAAAGTTCAACCCTCATTCTCATTCAAATTCCCCAGGCCATGAGGTCATAAACGCATGACAGCCAAAAAAAGGCCGAACCTCTGATCACAGAAATCTGGTTACGCTCTGAAGCCCGAGTCAAATGAGAAGGTAGGATCTTCTGATTTTCATTGCAGTCCCCAGTTAGCCAGACAGCAAAGGGAAATTCCAGATTCACCCAGCGCCTTCTCAACCTCACAAGCCCCTTAGAGTTGGCTTTCCAAGCAACTAAAGCTAAACCTCACATTAATTATTCCTGTCCAGAAGAAGATGCGATTACTGAAAAAAACGTTATAAGTCTGGCGTTTCGGATTCTCACTCGCACTCATAAGCAGAGAAAATCGCAGAAAAGGGTAACTGATGCACATGGAGCACTGTATTTATGGGATGCAGTCGCTAGATAACCACAGGTCTACAATAAGTAAAAGCATTTGCGGTCATCACTGGTATTCGTAGTAATTTGTTGATTTCTTGTTGGTTCGTACCTTAGTCTTTAGTGACTGTGATTTCATCACCGGTGTCTATTTTTGGCGCGACGATTACTCGGTCATTTGACTCACTGTCAACGTTACTGCAGGTCAACCTTACCCTCCCCGCGTGGCTAATAAATTTGCCCAGGGAAAATTACAGCCCAGAATATGGAGACGGGACGTCAATGCAGACCGGACAACCATAACTCAAGCCGCTCGCGGCTCACGCGATTGTCACTTCTTGCGAGAATTTAGGCATCGCCAAACTTGAAGGTGGTGCCGGGTTCTGTCGCATGAGCCGCAATTTGGGAGTCAGAATAACTGCTGCTGCGTGTTCGGGCATTCGTGTTTTGAGTAATCTCCCACCGCCGTATTTGCCTTGCATGCAATTGCAAGAGATTCAGTAAACGACTCCAGACGTTTCCTACTGTGACAGTGGGTCTTTCGGCCCCATGAATTGGCATCCGATGGCTGCCTCCTGTCTGTTGCAGCTTCAACTCCGACTGGTGTGCGAAGCCGGCGATGGCTTTCGAAATGTTCTTCGCGTATGAAGGCACTCGCCAAAATTCGGAGTTGGTATGGTTCAGTTTTCCGGATTGGTTGCGCATGCACCTGTCAACAAAGTTGTGCGGTTAGCTGTTTGCTCTGCGCACCTGTCAAAGGTATTATAATTCTGTTTCACTGCGGTGGGTTACAACACGCCGATATAGCACCCTTACGAAGCTGCGTTTGAGACTGATTGGGTGATAGCTGTTGAATCTCAGTACGTGTGTCATATTAGTCGGTTTGCGGCAGACGAGGACATTAAGGAAGGCCAGCAGATTTTTTTATTCCTCCTCCATCGTAAATTGAATGTACGGGAAGATGGCGTTAAGATTTTCCTTGAATTGTAACACCAGGTCCCGGTTACCGACGATGAAGGTATCATCAACATACCGAATCCAGAATTCAGGTTTGTTGTCCCGAAAGACAATCGACTCCTTACGTTGTAGGACCGCCTCAACTATGAGTCTTGAAATTGGTGAACCCATTGGTGTGCCTGTCACCTGCTCGTACATTGTTCCTTCAAACGTGAAATACATATTAAGACAGAGCTTCAGAACTTGGAGGATTTGGGTGTGTCCGAGGCGCTTATCCATTTCACTGTTCTTGACTTGTAGGAGTAATCCGATGGTTTCGACTGCTATATCCTACGAAATAGAAGTAAAAATGGACGTACATCAAAATATACCACGAAATTGCTTGGCAGGAGACTTACCCCTTTAATTTTTTTATAAGACTTTGCTTGACAAGCTGACTGTGGTTTCTGGATCAGGGGTCAGCAATTTAAGACGTATAAACAGCCGCTTTGCCAGTCCATGGGTTGGCCTGCCTTTCAGTGATACGATAGGTTGGAGATCATATAATCTAGTCAAGACCGTTTCCCGCACTCTCACAGTGCACCCGTTGGCCGGCGACATTGCACCTGAGTTTTCCAGTGCCAATTATGTCGCATTGCTTTCACGTGTCAGGGTTTTTACGGAGTTAGCTTCACATGGAACACAGAATTGACTACCGTCCACAAAGCTTTTGGCTTTTTGAAGGCAGTCTGTCCTGTTCACTACGACCATGGAATGCCGCTTGTCCACAGGTCCTTTTGGGCCGTGAGTTACCTTAGTGCATCGCGTTCGAGCTTAGAAAGCGCTTCACAAGGCCTATAAACCATGAGAGGGGATGACATTTGGTGTCGAATAGGTTTTTCGTTTCATTTATCGCTTTCGTCTGGCTAGGACCTGACTCCACTCATGCAATCATGTTGGCAGGTTTGACATCAGCTCTTTCATATGAGGCCTTATGCCTCTGTTCCTGCATTCATTCATCTGTCAGTTCCTTTGGCAACAGGTTGTGCACCAGTGTTTCGGTTTAAGGTGAAATTGGAGCAAACAGCTTGTGGAACTTGTTCGCCAGTGATGCTTAACGAATCGCTCTCTGTTCGTGGGTTCGCTCGGCCACCCTCTGGTGGAACAGTTTTGTACCGTTCATTCCTATGAACTCGCAGCACCTCGTCTTCTGCCACTCATGTAGTGAACAGACTCCGTGCGCATGTCGCAAAACGGAACCTCTCGCGACTACATGCACATACACACCAGTGGCTGTCTAGTCCACTCCAGTCCTGGCTGTCCAATCTGGCCAATCATCTTCAAGACTGACTCACATATGACCTCGCTGGATGCCCCGTGACGACTCCGCCCGATCGCACAATTGGGACGCCGCTCTCACGGCTGTCGGACGTGCCCTCGTTCGGTTGCCAGCTTCTTCCAACCCCTTCTCCGATAGTTCTGTACAGAATGCACTGTCCTTCCAACTGAGATCCTACTTGTTATCCTCTCATATGGTCAGAAGGTCGTATGAAACACATTTGGGCAGTAAGTCTTTCTGCAGAGACCTGCGCAGAAACCAAATCTGCGTATTAGTTGACGACTCACGGAGAGCACAGGTTTCCCACCTTCGAGTCGATCATAGAGAGCCGCACCCAAATAGATTGCCGATAGAAGCGAACGGGCAAGTTTAAGGAAACTGTTCAGAAGAAATAATAATAATAATAATAATAATAATAATAATAATAATAATAATAAGACACCAGGACATCTACTGACTGATCTCACTATGCTTCACTCAGCCACAGAATTCCATGTATCACGTAGACGAGGTAACTAAATCGGGCAATTTATTCATAAACGTCGTGCAGTGTTTTTTTGGATCACCCACTCCCCTCCTGAGAAAGGGGATGGTTACAAATATCTGCGAGCCAATTTATTGTCAAATGTACAAAGTAAGGGCAGTTTGGTCACTCGCAGAAAATCAGAAAATTCTGTAAATTGTCTAAAGAGGAGTCAAGAGGTCTCATTCAGCCTATATCGTAGGTTTATGGGGCTGTGAACTCCGGATTGTACTCGCAGATGCTTGGTGAAAACTGACGGTTTCTGATCTCCCTGAGGGAGAACCGAACTTCAAATGAAGTACACTAACTTCACCTCGAAGTAGACAGCCCATACTCGTCACGACAATATCGCGACGATATGTCAGGCCATCCAAGGAAGACGACGCGCGATTTGTTCGCGTTCTTCGTCTTCCGTCCCTTGAGTTCATTGCTGCTGCTGCTGCTGCTCCGGGTCCGGCGCCATTGCACACTTTGAGGCGATAACGTGAGTGTCAAAGGAAAGCCTGGCTAGGCGCAATCCATAAAAACGTGAAATTTCTTCCAGTATTCTCGTTATAGAAACTCCCTCGCTGGAGGAGAGAATGGGAGAGGCTCCGCGAATAGTCTGTTACAGATAGCCACAAGTGGAGAGGCACAATCCACTACAGAATCGAGACCAGCTGATCGGCGATTATGAAAGCCGTGTTGCATACACTTACACAAGTAGTGGAAAATTAAAGAGGCGAAAGCGCGAGTTCTGAAGGCAATTTAGGGAGTGATTAGGTAAATGAACAAGGTTTTTATTCATCTGGCGTTTTAAATGCACTTTCAAACTCATGCTTACAAACAGCAATAAGGGGTACAGTTACTATGCCACAAAACACTTAATCAAATTAGCGTATCCAACACTCATCAAACATTTTCGTACTCGGGACTGAGCATGTCTTAGTTTTCCGTGTGTGAATCGTTTATCAACGCGATTCCACCACAATTACTCGTGATTGGTAGGATAACGACGCGTAAATTGGCCTCGCTGGAAGTAGCACTCACTAGCTCGCTGTCCTAAGTGACTGTTCATTCAGTTCCCAGTAAGGTCTTAGCAGTTCGCCATTCACAGGGGGAGAGCATGAAATTTGTCAGTGAACTCCGCGCCGCAGCTCCGAACTCACGTGGCTGCGATGACTTCGGCTTTGAAGGTGTGGCCGGGCCTACCTGAGACGTGCATTCACTCCTCCTCACTGCTGCCGAGGAAAATTTTTATTTTTTTCTAGCCTATTTGCTTTGCTCCGGTAAACGACTCAATGTTCCCTGTCCTGACAGCAGGTCTTTCGGCCACACTATTTGGTGCCTGAAGCGAAGGCATTTCCGTCACCCCGACCTTTTGTTCAGCGCCTCTACTGCACTGCTTTTTGGACTGATTTTGTGGTTGCTGTTGAAGCTCTCTACGTGCGTTATATTTCTCGCTTTACGGAAATCTCAGGCACTGCCATGCTTGCGCAGAAGAACATGTCAATGAAGTCACTCGACTTCCCCCAGGGGAGGTCTCGGTGGGGAATACCGGGGCGGGATGTTAGTGCACTCGTTAATGAACTGGCGTCCGGGGAAATAGGACTCGGGCAGCCTGATGACTTTTTCCCGACTTAAAGTTTGACAAAGCGAAAACGATTAAATAAGCATACTTTCAAACTCATGCTTACAAACAGCAATAAGGGGTACAGTTACTATGCCACAAAACACTTAATCAAATTAGCGTATCCAACACTCATCAAACATTTTCGTACTCGGGACTGAGCATGTCTTAGTTTTCCGTGTGTGAATCGTTTATCAACGCGATTCCACCACAATTACTCGTGATTGGTAGGATAACGACGCGTAAATTGGCCTCGCTGGAAGTAGCACTCACTAGCTCGCTGTCCTAAGTGACTGTTCATTCAGTTCCCAGTAAGGTCTTAGCAGTTCGCCATTCACAGGGGGAGAGCATGAAATTTGTCAGTGAACTCCGCGCCGCAGCTCCGAACTCACGTGGCTGCGATGACTTCGGCTTTGAAGGTGTGGCCGGGCCTACCTGAGACGTGCATTCACTCCTCCTCACTGCTGCCGAGGAAAATTTTTTTATTTTTTTCTAGCCTATTTGCTTTTGCTCCGGTAAACGACTCAATGTTCCCTGTCCTGACAGCAGGTCTTTCGGCCACACTATTTGGTGCCTGAAGCGAAGGCATTTCCGTCACCCCGACCTTTTGTTCAGCGCCTCTACTGCACTGCTTTTTGGACTGATTTTGTGGTTGCTGTTGAAGCTCTCTACGTGCGTTATATTTCTCGCTTTACGGAAATCTCAGGCACTGCCATGCTTGCGCAGAAGAACATGTCAATGAAGTCACTCGACTTCCCCAGGAGGTCTCGGTGGGGAATACCGGGGCGGGATGTTAGTGCACTCGTTAATGAACTGGCGTCCGGGGAAATAGGACTCGGGCAGCCTGATGACTTTTTCCCGACTTAAAGTTTGACAAAGCGAAAACGATTAAATAAGCATACTGAAATAATAATAATAATAATAGTTGTATTTAATACCGGTTTACAGGCATTGTCAGATGAAATATTAAGTATGTAGAGGCTGGCAGTGAAAAAAACTCCTGAATATATATCATTATAAGTGTTTTTCCTATTTTCATGTTATTCAGGAGAAAAAACTGCCGCCTGTAAGGATGATAGCAATTCAGATCAGGGAAGGGCTAACACAATTGCAGTCTGTATGCAGTCTCTATGTCTTTGCTAGGAACCGGGATTCTGCCTCAGGCAAGAAATGACGTTATCTGCCTACGCTTATTTGCCTATAAGATAAGATGAACTGTTCAAAGAAGCATCGACCTAGAGCGGCGAAACGTGATAGGTAAATAAACACGAGCCGTTGGCCTGATGCGAATGGTGAGGTTGGGGGAAGGGGGAAGTTATCTAACCAACCCATTTCAAATTACAGTGAAAACCTGTCAAGCGTGATTAAAAGTGCAACGCATGGAGCAGCCGTCAGTCATGCGTGGGCGGGGGGTGAGAGGACGGGCGAGGGAATGGGGTTACGTCCATTAGCGCAGTTGTTACTACGGTTGGTACCACCGCGGTTGTGACGTCTTATCAGTGAATCGAATTGTGCCCCAGTGCGGGTAGCACTACGGCAACTTACCGCTCGAATGTGGGCAATCAATCCATAATCACACTGAGCCTGATAGTCGGCGATGGATACGGTGGTTGTTACTTTTTATGGGTATGTGGTGACACAGTACGGATGACAGTTCGACCGTCGATGAGGTCTACCGTATGCTCCACAGCGGGATTGGCGCAGGGAGCTGACTTGCGCGTGGATTACTTTAGAGTGGACTTGCGCTGCAGCTACCACACTCTCTGTCTCCTCCCTCACCCGTCTGTGTCAAGAAGACCAGGGGCGGGTTCAAGGGGTCAGAGACTCCCCTGACCGTGTCAAAACGCCTAAATCAGATATCACGGTGTGGGTGTGCCTTAAATGGCAAGAGTGGCTGGTGCAACGTGACCTCTCCTCCGCCTTGTTATGCGTTTGTTATGGTAGCGCAGCCCGAGTAACACCTGCCGTGCCCTGATCCGGCTCTTGTCCAGCGCCGCCCGTTAAGGGGGCTCGATGGCATAACAACTGCATCCTACAACCACGGCATCCCTCGGGTACTCACCGTCCGTACCTGTCGCTGCCTCTGACGTTGGGTTCGAGTGTGTACCTGAATTTACTGCCCCAACGGTCTTCACCGCCTCCTGGAACAGCCAATATTTCCGTCTATGGTAAAATAGATCAGGGTGCGAAGAGAGGATGGGGCGGTGAAATTAACTGGCAAAGGACAGAAAAACCAAAAAAAGAGAAACAGATAAAAAGAATCGACGAGATGCAGATTATAAAGATGCACAAACAGAAGAAAATGAGGCCTCTTTGCAGCCTGGAACACTACACACCATATGAGCTGTTATACCACTGTTACATACCCAGTCCGCCATTTGCTTGAATGTCGTAATAAGTTGCGTCCGCCTTTCAGATATGACTATCGCCTGTCCAGTTGCATGGAATCAAATAATTAGTCGTGATAAAGACTTAACCAGAATAATAATTGCTTGCAGCAAGTCTTGTTGACAGACGGCTACAACCGAGTGCTATGACAAACGCAGGGTGACACGCACTTTAGCATTCGAATCTTGAAGAGATGATTCGATGAATAAGCATCGAAAATTAGGCTCGCGAGAGATAAGCGTAGGGAGTCTCGGGCACTAAGTGATGGCAATTCATCCAAATCTGTTGCTCTTATCTTTCATGTTCGGTCATCGGCTAAGCGTCTGAATGTAATTCCGCCCTTACTCGACTGTAACAAAAAATTGTTACAGACGATTTGGGCAAAGCAGAGTTGTTTAATTCGTTTTTTCCCAACCACTTTACCACTGAAACTAGCCCCACTCGCACAATTCCTCTGCTTTCAAATTCGCTTCTAACAACCATTAATTTCTCGCCTTCATGTATTCAAAAGGAAATAGCTCACCTAAAAAATTCACATTCGGTTGGAACTGATAACATTCCAAACTCACTTATTTAACAGTTAAGGGATTTTCCACTTTTACTAAGCAAATTATTCTCAGTATTTCTCGAAAATGGTTTCTTCCCCGATTACTGGAAAACTTCTATTATAATACCAGTTTTTAAATCTGGTTCCCGCTCGGACATTCATAAGTATCGCGGTTTTCATAAAAAGCCCTCTCTTGCTAAACGCTTCGAAAAACTAATTGCAAAACAAATCACAGATTTTTGCATAAGCAATCAAATTATCAACTTTTCCCAACACGGCTTCTTACCGGACCGTTCTTGTGAAACCTGCCACATGTCTTTTCTAAATCTACTAACATCTCTTCGTAATGATCATCTATCTGTAGTAGTTATCTATTTTGATCTTAGTAAGGCATTCGATAAGGTGCCTCATAAACGACTTCTAGCTAAACTAGAAGCTATAGGATTTCGTAGTCCCCTTACTGAATTTATTAGATCATACCTCAATGATCGAAAAAAAAAGTTTTTAGTAGGGTCCTCATACTCAAGTGCTACCCCGATTGTTAGTGGTGTCCTTCAAGGTACCATATTAGGTCCTTTGTTGTTCTTACTGTATATAAATGATATTTCATCGATAGTTAAACATTTTCAATCTATTATTTATGCTGGTGACCTCAAATGCGTGTATTCCTTCTCTAACTCTACGACCGAACAATGCCTTGAACAAATTCATTCGGACTTAGACGCTCTTTCGGCGTGGAGCTCCACATGGCTAATGGAGTTCTCACCTTCTAAGTGTCACTACATGAGTTTTGGGCCTGTAAGGCTGCCGCATCCTCTTATTTTTAAAGGTTGCCCTATGATTGAATGTTCCTCCATCAAGGACTTGGGCTTAAGCTACACCAATAAATTAGATCTTTCGCCTCATGTCGATAGAATTACGGCCAAAGCTGCTCAGATTTGCGGTTTTATTTCTTATAATTTCTACCTTCCTGAAATTAAATTAAAACTTTATCGTATGCTTGTACTTCCCATTCTTGAATTTTGCTGTCCTTTCTTCGGTTTAATGAACGAATCTAGCCGATCAAAAATGGAAAATGTCCAAAGACATTTCACAAAAAAACTCCTATTTCCTACTCTTTCAACTACTTCCTACTCAACAAGATGCCAGCTAACGAAGCTAAAATTTCTTTGGGTCAGGAGACTTAAAGCAGGCTTTTGTCTCCTTTTCCGACTAAATAATAGTTCAACTCTCCCCAAGCTTTCTGTCATTACCCCGTTATTCTTCCTTATAACCAAAGAAATTCTGCACTAATTATACCTCCCCCTGCGTCCTCCACGTGTAAACGCCCTCTCTTCTTTGCTTCTAGGTATAGTTTTCTTTGGAATAACTTGCCAATTGAAATTAGGTCGTTAACTAGTCTATCTGCATTCAAGCGAAGACTGCACATTTATCTTAACACTGATTCTATTAACCTTTTATTTTCCTCATCTTTTCCCAGTAGCTTTCCCCATGACTCGGAGAAAGGACCATCGGGAATTTAAATGACCCTCTTGAAACGATATTTTCGCTACCTCGGGTCGCCTATGAACTATGATGTCTCCTTATATCACCAGTCATCCAAACAATTACGTCATTCGGACGTACACATTCGGTGGTCCACAGTCTAAAATGCTACCGTTTCTTTGGATACTAACCATCATCAGAATTCAATTCTGGATCCTAAGATGCTGAGGACTTAAGTTTATTGACGCATTTTTGTGAGATTTTGTTTCATACGCCTAAGTGATCAAGAACTAATCACCTCGACGTTTCATTATCTCATTCTGAAATGCTACTACCGTATTACCCTACTCTACCACCTGACCCTTTTATCCTAAGCAGTTTTTTTCTCCTACCTTCTATTAAAAAATGAAGACTTATTGAACTCTGCCTCCATTTTTATGGTAGGAGTTTTTTTCACTGCCTATTTTTTTTTCTAGTTCACCATTAATTTAAAACATCGCTAACTGTTGACATAGCAGGACAAGTTATGTATTTGTACATTTTATCTGCACACATTGTCATAACTTTATTTCGTTACTAATGTTTGCTTAGACAGTGCCTTGCCGGTGCTAACCAAATATAAATTCTAAATTCTAAAGTGAAGTAAATCTTCACTGAGAACCTCCGCCCCCCCCCCCCCCCCCCCCATCTTGGCTGCTGACATGCCTAACCCACTTCAGATATACTTGTGGCAGTCTGTTTTCACAGTTGTCAATCGACGCCGCCGCCGCCGCTGATTCATGTTGCATTCTCCTACCAAGCGGGCCTGACCGCCTCCACCCCCCCCCCCACGCGCGTAATTCGATCTCCGGCTTAAGACACAAATCAATACTAATCCCTTGATTGGTTGGTCGCAGCTGCCCCCGCCTAGCGTCTGGACAAACAATTAATCCGACTGACATGGCTGGCTAAAGGACTTGTCTGAAGAGGCAGCTAGCGGCAACTGCTCACAGAGCCTCTTGTATGCTCGCCCAGTAAAAGCTGGTCCAATCCAATCTGTCTTCCCTGAGTTCTGAGTTGGGAGCCTTCATATTTTCGACCGTTGGGAACTCACGTCAGCGTCCATGCCTAATCAGGCGGGTTTATTTCATGCTATCACGCATAACTTCAACTACTCAATGTTATTATCAGTCACACGAAATGTAACAGGGGAGAACAAACGGTTGTTGATTGGACAGGTTTATGTGTACCTCCACGTTCTACAAGTGGCCTTCTCCTGAGGTGCCAGACTATCTTGCCTTTAACTAATTGTTCACCCTCCTTTAACTGTACTGTTTGTTTTACTGGACGCGAACTACTCTGATCTTGCTAACGCGCGCAACATGTGCGGGATCCTCAGGTCGTTTGACATTTAAGTATTATTTCTTGCATAAGTCCTGTATTGTCCTGATGCCGGTGGTTTGGGATTGGTGATAGCGTCCTTCGAAGTCTCTACAGCCTTGCACGAAATTTCGGCGGGGTACATATTCTCCTGTCCTAACTTTAACCCCAGCCCTATTACTAATCGCCCTAACACTAACTCCAACCGTTATATACCAAGTGAAGACCGTCGATAGAAGCGAACAGGTGAGTTCCAGGAAGCACCTAAGAAGAAGAAGAAGAAGAAGAAGAAGAAGAAGAAGAAGAAGAAGAAGAAGAAAAGGAAGAAAGAGAAGAAGATGATGATGAAGTAGAAGAAGAAAAAAAAGAAGAAGAAATCACTGGAACATGATGTTTATTGGCCTGAAGTTTGGGATTCTCTCTCGAACCCATCATAAGATACAGTTGCAGAAAATGGTATTTGGGGCACAAGTGGCGCAGTATTTATAGGGCGTGGTCGCCAGGCATCCACAGGTCTACTAGCGTTGGCAGACCTCGTGTTCATCGCTGGGGGTCGTAGTTGATGCAATGATTGCTTTTTGGTCCGTACCCGAGTGGTTAATGGCAGTGATTTCATCAGCGTCGTCGAATCCTGGCGTGACAATTACTCGTTACGGACCAAAAAGCACTAATCACATCAACTATGACCCCCAGTGACGGACAAGAGGACTGCCAGTGATAGTAGGCCTGTGGTCGCTTGGCGACCGCGCCCTATAAATACTGCGTAACTTGTGCCCCACATACCTTTTTTTACGACGGTGTCGGATGATGGGCTTGAGAGAGAATCCGAAACGTCAGGCATGTTCCAGTGATCGCCTCCTCCTATTCTTCTTCTTCCAAGTGAAGACCTATTGCAGCAGGCTAAGTTTATAGGGGAGGCCATGGCCGCTACGACCTTCTGGCCCGGTTCCGTAGAAAGAGATGAGTACTGAGACGCCAGTTGGCAGGATAGTTTATTCTGTACATAACCATCGCAGAAGGAGCTGGTGGAAGTTGGCTGCCGGATGAGGGCACGTCCAACTGCCTCGTCTGCGACGGCCCCAACTGTGCGAGACTGTGCGGTCGTCACAGGGCATCCAGCGGGGTTAGACGTTAGTCAGCCTTGAAGATGATTGGCCGGTGTGGACAGCCAGGATTGTCGAGGCCCAGATGTGCATGTATGCGCGAGAGGTTCAGGGTTCAACATACGCACGGAGTTGGATCACTGCAGACCACTGTGAAAATGGGTGCTTATGTGCGTGCATTATAGGGATATACTTACATATACCAATGTTACAATCGTTTTAAGCATCTTCAAAAATACCGTCTCGTTTGAATCAGTGCACTCCATTTACATGACTAGGGTCCAAGAGGGACTTTCGCATTAAACTCCTAGACGGTTGTCTAACATCTGTGAATTCAGGATATGGGGCTTCTAGCTCAGAAACGACGAAATGTAGAAGGCATTTTTAGGGCGAAACCACAGAGACAAAAAGGACTGAACGACAGGTACGTTGGCACGATCCTACTCAGATTAGATATGCCTACTTACTCATCAGTCCAATAAAGCTACAGTAGCTGTCCTAACTCATGAAATCTGATGGATTTCATGAGTTACGGCCCGTAACGCGAAATCAGCGCACGATGCGTCCACCAAAGTTTTAAACCAATAAAGAACCGATCGTAAGAAAAAAATGGCTTTCTGTGGTTTACAAATTAATATTACATTGTCTAGAAATACGATTTTTGAAGAAAAGGTACGGATTAAAAACTGTTAAAAATCTACCTCGTTGAGTAAACTGAAGTATCAATGTATAGGAAGCATCTCCGTGGAATTAAACGAGTAAATAAAGCAGAAAAAGCCGAAGTTATTTTGAAAATAGTCTTTTTCCGAGTTTTGCATATTCATATTCCTCTAGAATAAGCGCAACGTAAAGTATGGCTGTCATCGAGCAGCCTAACATGAAAGTGTATATTCCAACACCGTTTCACAAGAATTGGTAGTTTTCTTCTGTTTATACATTGTTTTAGATTCTTTTGACCAAGGCAAGCAGATTTTCGCTTCAATGCGCCGATAGGGACGTCACATGAATATAATATTTCATAAGCTTACATGTTCACAGGTCGGTCACTGACTAATAAATTTAAATATAATCGTCAAGTGCATTCGTAAACGTAACATTTTGTGCAGGTAAATATAACTATTATATTGTTAAATTTCTCCATAACTATTTCGGGTTTTCTATTATGATGAGTTTCAGATAGTATTTGAAAATGGGGTGAATTCTTTACGATTTTCGGTGTCTTCAGTCGACTGCCCATAAATGTACACTCCGTTCAATGTGTTTGCTAAAACCTTAAAAATAAAAATTTCTCAAATCATTTACCCAAGTAGCGACTTTTTGGGCGTTCTTTCTAATGCAGACGACCGTCTGGGTTATATTTGCAGACTCACTCAGACATGAAAACTCGCTTCCGTGAAAAATGAATGTCCACAACAATAGCCGGAAAAATACATGCCTATAATTAGTTAAAAAACTTTCTATAATAAGTAACCTTTTTAAAAAGTACTTTAATTAAACGTTTTGCTGTCAAATATCTGCGTAATTAACATTTTTTCAAAGTGAAGTCAAGGAAAAACTGGGACCATTTGACCAAATTTTCGACTTCACTGAAAAGTAGGGATAACATTTTTGTTGAAAATTAAAGAACTAACTTTTGTCTTTATATTGGAGCGTTTCCGATATATTTGCTTACTTCTCAGTCTAGTTCTAAGATTTCAAACACACAAGAGAGTGGCCGAACATACACGAAGATTTTGCGATAAAATGTCATTTTTCTGTCTCTTCCGTTTCCAGTTTCCTTTATAGTCAACTGCAGACCGAAATTGTCTTGGCAGGCTTCGCGTACGCCGTGACAGCAAAAAGTGGCGGTGTGTCATTGCGTCTCGTATATATGCGCGTTGAAGTTCCTAACTATCGGTGTGGTAAAACAAAGTACATTCCAAAAGGTTTATTACAGCGTTTTTTGGTACAAAACGTCATAAATTTGCAAAACATTATTTTTAAAACTAAATATGCCATCATTTTTCCAAAAACAATGTG